>WTSP01015742.1:0-18695 GCA_025331215.1 Actenoides lindsayi | reverse complement strand
AGAAAAAAAAAAAAAAAAAGCCCGGCACATCACCTTTCTGAAGGTAAAATAATCCGCTTTGCACCTTCCCGGCGGCGGGCACTCGCTTACTCACTGTCCGCCTCAGAATTAAACCCAAACCCAGCCCGTGACACGAGTTTGAGAACCTGAGTTGAATGAATAAATCCGCCAAGAGCGAGCACCATTCCTTTGGAGAGGAAAAATTATTCCCTTGCAAGTACCGAGGGATGAGTCACTCGCTCGGGTGTTCTGCCTCCGAAAACACGCCGGGAATGTTCCGGGGAGCCGGTACCAGGAGCTGGGCGCTGGGTTTTCCGCCTTTTTCGTGATGCGTGCGGGTGATGCCGTCGAGTTTGGCGGAGGTCTTGTGAATTATTTCTCACTCTAGTGGGCAGTTGTGATTCGCACGTAGGAAACTTCACGCTAAGAAGTTAATCTCCTTAGTTGAGGGCCATCTCCCTCCGGGTCGGGGCTGCTTTATCGCCTTGCCGCCTCCCAGATGAGAGTTGTCCGGGGGCAGTTCGCCGTAGGCCGGCGGCACGGCGTTGCAGCAGCCTCCGTCAGAAATGCCCAGCAGGACTTTGAAGTACGTGCCCGGCTCCGTGCTGCTCGCCTGGTGTTTTTGTGGAGGGTGCTGTATTTGGAAAGAGCGATGTCACGCTTTGATTTAGGAGTGGGCTTTGCTGCTTTTAATTAAGGAGTCAGCAGTTCACTTCCCTCACATACTGAGCTACGTGTGGCTTGGAAGCATCTTCACAAAACTGTGACGTGGAAATTTTCCTCCGACCTTTTTTATTTTTTCATTTATTTATATATATTTTTTGCGCCCCCCCTCCCACCTCCCCCAAGTACTAAAGCTTTGAGACGTCGTGGTCGGCGCTGAATATCGTTTCTTGAGTCGTTTTTGTTAAACCCAACGATTTGGGGCGTGAGCATCCTTGCGCACCCGGCGGAAAGCCCTGTTGGGATGCCCCCGGTGTGACTCGAGTGGTTTTTTTTCTTTTTCCCATTCCCACCGACAGCCTGTCAGCCACGATCCAGCCGCGTAGTTAAAACCAGTAACAAAAAGTGGATTCAAAAAGCCCCCGCTCCCCGGTACCGGTTAAATAACAAATGTGGATGGCTGAACAGAGCGGCTCGTTCTCGCAGGGAGGGGGGAGTTTCCCCAGGCGTGCGTTTCAGCTGTGACAGGATTTCGGTGGGGCAGTTGAACCCACGGCGTGTAAAAGCTGCAGTTTTTAGCGCGATGTTTTTGGCGGAGGCTGTGCCGTCTCGGTTTGAGTCTTGCTGGCCGTGGGATCTGCGGCTGTCAATCGCTCTTGCCAAATAAAGTTGTTGGATTGTGTTTAGGTGGTGTTTGGACGAATCGTATCTCTTTTTAAAGAAACAATTGCCGTTCCTGAATAAGCAGCTCTCGTTTGGATCTTCCTTAGTCCCTGAAAGGCGTATTTTGAAACCCACTTTTAGTATCTGCTGGGAAAGTGAAAGTTGTATCTGTTAATTCGAGGAGGAATCATCCATCAGACAGAGCGTTCAAGATGTGACTCACGCTAATTTGTTGCTCTCACATTAAGGCTGGAGCGCAAAAATATTTTAGCCTCTGGCGTTGGAAGTTCACAGTGCTGCATCCTATCACTCCGGGACATGAATTACAGGGGTTTTTTTGTTGACTGCCCCCCCCCCAGGAAAGCAAAAAATTAGTGATAGAACGAGGGTATTTTGCAGGCGAGCCTGTCCCAGGCGATGAAAATATCGCAGAAGTGTTGACTTGGCATTAATGCTACGTCAAGTAAAGCCGTGGTCCGTGCCTGATTAAAAATGACTCGCGAGAGGCATGCAGCAGGTGCTGCCTTCCCCTCTCGAACAGAGAGCTTAAAAAAAAAAAATAAATAATAATACTACTGCCCGGTCCTTTTTTAAAAGGCTTTCTCCCAGGCAGCCTCGGAAACTGAGGAGCGCGGCTTGCTGCGGAGAGGGGCTGTTGGAAAGGCAGTGCTGCTAATAATGCTGCCTATCTGGGAACCAAGATAAGCAGACTTATATAAGCAGCGGCTTCGTAGCCTGTAGCCTGATGAATATACATTGTTTTATGTCCACCGTCTCTGTCGGTTCCGTAGGAATAAGTGCATCATTACCTTGAAGTGCTGACGATTCTTTCAGGCTTAAAAATATCCCTAAACTACAGAAGTTTGAACCTTGTCCAAAGGATTTGGGCTCTCTATTATCCGATCTGCTAGCTCTGCCTTTGAAACTGTATCTCTGGAGCTATCCTTAGGTGCTCTTAAGTGTCTTCTGATGCAGTTAAAAAACACTGTTTAACGTTTATTTAGAGTTGGCTGTAAATAATTCCAAAATTCATATACATTTTTAAAATTAAAATGTATTTAAGTACACAACCTGCTTAATATTGTACTTTTGCTGTCCGTTGTGCGTACTCTATCCTCTTTATGCAATGGAGGTGTCTCAGTGGCTTCTTAAAAACAACGGAAAATAAATGGTTGAAAATCCGCAAATGTCATCAAAGTCAGGCAAAAGTTCACTGGAGCTGCTGGAGCCTGAGCTGTGCTCTGAGCAGGCGGTGTAGCCTCCAGGAGAGTTCTGCCTCCCACTCCTCAGCAGTCGCTCCCGCAGAGCGGCCCCTGGGGCTGTTGCCGGGCTGGGCGCGGGGCGGCAATGTTCAGCCTACCTGTTGCATCCCAGGCCTCAGCGCAGATGGGGCCTAGAACGCAGATAAAACCGGACAGGCTGGTTTGGTTCCCAATGATTCCCCCCGAGCTTGGGCTCCCGTTATCGTGCCGAATCTGGGCATTCTCCCGTGAAGCGTTTTTCCTGTCAAGATAGGCTTGAGGTGTGAGAGGGCACGTATCTGTACCCACCTGGGTCAGCGTGTGCGTCCGCCCATGGCTTTCATCCAAAGGTCCGTGGCCTCACACTCCTGGAAGAGGAGGTGCTGAAGTGATGCAGGGCTCGTGGGGTGGCAGGGGGAGGTGGGACCCCCTGCCGCCGAGGGAGAGCGATACTGAGGTGCCCTTAGTGGCTGCTGTGGTGGGGACAGCTGAAGCGGCCGCCGCTTGGGATGCAACTAAGAAAAAAAATCCCAAAGCCCGCTTCTAGAAATAGCGTCTCCTCCAAAGGGCGCGATGGAAGGGGTTGGCGTAGGAAGAAGGGGTTGGCGTAGGAAGAGCGTTAGCCTGAGCGGCTGGGGACGCTGGCCGCCCTCCACCGACGCAGCAGCCGGTGGGCTGGGGGGCACGGGCCAGCGCAGCGTTTGCCGCCACGGCTCTCGCGGCCCCCAGCTGTGGTGCGTTGATGGAGGAAGGTGTAGGGACTCGTCCGACGGGACACAAGTTTCCCCAGCCTCGGCTTCGGACCTGGCACGCTGCGTTAATGACGAGGCTGGTCCGAAACCGCGCCGATGAGGCCGAGGCGCATCTTGAATACAGATGCGCTTAAACTGGCTTAAGGTGCTAGAGTGATTTATTTTAATGCTCCATTAGGCTGAATTGGTCTGTGTGGCTTCTAAACCACTTTAAAATTGTATCAGGGTTTTGTCACAGTCTGACTGGTTGAGTTTTAGTAACAGTGTTTTTTGCCCTAGAATAAACACCGCCCAGTACGAGCGTGGTGTGGAGCAGCCTGTAGCAGCTTAGGCTGCAGCTCCAATGAGCAGGGCATGCTCGTGGGGGGTCCCCCCCACCCTCTCTTCCCTTGAGCTTCTCCCACTGATGCTGTAGTTCAGAGTCAGTTGATCTGAACAGAGTCAGCTGTTCTGAAACAGCTTTCAGGGCTTTTATTCACTCCCCCCACCCCCCAGCTGTGTTCTCTAGATGTCTGCCAGTGCGTATCGATTAGCTCCTCTTCCTATCATGAAGTAGCTGCTGATGAAGAGAAAAAGAACATGTTGCTATTCTTATTAGTTTCCAGAGGCAAAGAGCACAGTGGTCAGCGTATAAACGCATCAGGAAGCTGCTCAGCGTAGAGGTGCAGCTTTAGGCAGGTCTGGATTCCAGTTGCTTTGGTTTCAGCGCTAACAGGCTGGTATGAGCACCTTGTTTAAATAAGACACCTTATCGCACCCTGGCTAGAGAGCCAGTTGCAGCGGCTGCAGTTTTAATTCTCAACGTGTACTGAGCTGGGTTTAAAGGTGGGGCGTTAGTTTGCAGCTCCTGTCAGTACGTTGGTACGCTCCAAAGATAGTCCCGAGGTGGCATCTGATATGATCGTTAGCAAAACAAGTTATCTGTTATGTAAAGATCAAACGCCGCGTTAGCGTAAGATCTGACAAGCACCTAGTTGTTTTCTGTAAGAAGTGTTGCCCTCTGGAAACCTAATAACGATTTGATTGCTATGATGTGTGCCTTCCTACGCTCACCGCGGAACCTGCGCGGCGAACGCGTTTAAAGCGCGAGCGGTTTGTCCTGCGCAGACCCAGAATTATGTAACCTTCGCCAGTTGTTACTTCAGTGGCTTTCGGTCTAGATACGCGCTTTCCTGTAGCTTGTAAATGTACTCACCGTGTCAGAGTGAGCACCCTTCAATAGAATTTAAGTGTGAATGTTTGGTTTTAGGCACACGAAGCCTCACATCACCAACAGCAGGCAGCACAGAACAGTTTGTTGCCTCTCCTGAGCTCTGCTGTTGAGCCACCAGATCAGAAGCCGATTCTGCCCTTACCAATAACGCAGAAACCTCAGCCTGCACCAGAAACATTAAAGGATGCTATTGTTGGGATTAAAAAGGAAAAACCTAAAACCTCCTTTGTGTGCACTTACTGCAGCAAAGCTTTCAGGGACAGCTACCATTTGAGGCGTCACGAGTCCTGCCACACAGGGATAAAGTTAGTGTCACGGCCAAAGAAAACTCCCACCACAATGGTGCCCCTTATCTCGACCATCGCTGGTGACAACAGCCGAAGTTCCTTGGTTTCGACTATCGCAGGCATCCTGTCCACAGTCACTACATCCTCCTCTGCCACCAACCCCAGCAGTAGTGCCGGTGCGACGGCTATGGCAGTGACGCAGACGGTGAAGAAGCCCAGCAAGCCCGTTAAGAAGAACCACGCTTGTGAGATGTGCGGCAAGGCCTTCAGGGATGTCTACCATCTCAACCGGCACAAGCTGTCCCACTCAGATGAAAAGCCCTTTGAATGTCCAATTTGCAATCAGCGCTTCAAGAGAAAGGATCGCATGACCTACCATGTGAGGTCTCACGAAGGTGGCATCACGAAACCGTACACCTGTGGTGTTTGTGGAAAAGGCTTCTCGAGGTACCATGTAGAAAATCCCAGGCGAGCTCAAGTATTGGCTTTTCATAACCAAGAAGGGTTAAGCTATCATAGCGAGGGGCTAGGAGAACCAGACATCTTAGAAGATTGGTGAGGGGATAAAGAGCCTTGTTTACCTCTAGGGCGTGGGTCTCGGTCTGAGCCGCATTGGCGGCGGCCAAAAGTGGCCGCTTTTTTATGGGAGTGTTTTGAAATGACTTTGCGACCTCATCCAGGTCCTGTAGGACACGTGTCCGTGTCACTGGTGCTGACCACGGAGCCCCTTTACAAGGTCGATGACCAGCCGGGGCCCGGCAGGCAGATGGGCTCCTTGTCTCGTAGCGGGGTTGAGGTGCACTGACAGAGCATTGCGGGGGAGCTTGCATTGCTGCTGCCTGTAGTTATATCTGTGCTCGCAACAGAGAAAACTTCAACCTTTAGAGCTCTTGATCTGTCACCTTTACGCGAGGTATAACCACACGTACCATTTTCAGGTGCGTGAGAAGAATACAGTTAAGTTTAAACAGCAGGTTGGGCCTCAGCGTAACTCCGTGTTACTGTAGCTGAAAGCCACCGCCTGGGGAGGGGGGCACGTGTTTGTTCTGGCCGTGCAGAGGGGTTTGGGTGGCCAGGGCTCGGTCATCAGCGCGGTGTTCAGCACCGCTGGCCGAGGCGTCCTCACTACGTGCTTGTAACAGTGTGCGTTTTCTTCTCTGTCCCTCTCTTTTTTTGCAGGCCTGATCATTTAAGCTGTCACGTTAAACACGTTCACTCAACAGAGAGACCCTTCAAATGCCAAGTAAGGGCTAAAACGGTTCATTAAGCACAATGCCTTTATCGTATCGTTAGAATCTCAGGTGAATCTCCTTTCCAGGACTGTATTTGCTCCTGGGCTTGCCTTTGAAAAGCAAGTTTAGGAAGGAAGCCGCATCCACCTCACGTATCCGCAGCACGGTAGCTCTGCTGCAAGCGTAGAGGCAGTTCTAAAGGATGCTGTGGCTACTTTTTTTAGGAAGACTAGAAGGCTTTTTACATTCTCGGAGAACAGCGTAGGTGCTGTCTCACGATATGCTTAACTTAGTAGTGGTATTGGAACGGCATCCTCAGCCCAGTGCCGACTACTGGAGTAATGTGTGCAGTGTGTTTCTCAGCACATTTAAATTGAATGTGTTCCTCAGTGTATCCCTTTAAAACGGATTGGAGGAGCTGGTTCTGGATCCGTTACTTTGCTGGAAGGTGAAAGGCAGTTGTCATTAAGTTGATGACCAAGTATAAGAGAAAGAACCCAGCTGCCCTTGAACAATTAAGTGTCTTGCTTGGAATACCCAGGCTTGTTCCAACCTGTGTTTTAGTGACTCATCATATTAAATAAAAGCTTTTGGTAAAAAAGACTAGCATTAGAAAAAGGTTTTGTTTCCTTGTTCTGATTTAGATGGGAACAGAAGTAGTTGAGCAATTTAAGATATCAAGTTCGTATTTGTACAGTAATATTGTATCAAAAACCAACTTTGACCCATCCAGGCTTTTTTTATAAGCTACCTCCAGCTTTGGTAGGTAAGACAACCTGCTATTTTAAGTAAGTTCTAGTAGTATAGAGTAAGATTTTGTCCTGATTGTCTCAGAAGCCAAGTGCCATTTTTCAGTCTCTGTTTAGTAGTCCGATTGTGGTTTCTCTATAAATAACAGGTAAAAGTTAAGGTTGTCTATATACTTAGGCTACTGTTTGCACCTACAAGGTAAAATAGGCTTACAGAGGGCATGTGATTGGTACTGTAATGATGCTGTCTGCACTTCAAGTGTCACTGTTGTCCTTCATATAGACGTGCACTGCTGCCTTTGCCACCAAAGACAGACTGCGGACACACATGGTGCGCCATGAAGGAAAGGTATCGTGTAATATCTGTGGTAAACTTCTGAGTGCAGCATATATCACCAGCCACTTAAAGACACACGGGCAGAGCCAAAGTATCAACTGTAATACCTGTAAACAAGGCATCAATAAAAGTAGGTGAACGTTTTAAAAACATTTCTAATAACAATGTGTTTGCGAAGGGAATTGCCTTTGGTTACGTGAAAATGCAAAACCGTACCCATCTGTCTGGGTGTTCACACCTGTTCAAAATAGGTGTTTGATAAGAGAATCTTCTTCAGCTCAAGAATTGGCACGTGTGGAGTCGGTTTGCTGCTAGACTGTGCTCTTACCCCTTAGGAGTGCCCTGCAGTTTGTGAGAATAGCCCATCTTTTGGAGAAAAGAGTTCCCAGGTGTTTAAGTACGGTGCTCCTTCCTGAACTGTACAGGCTGAAGAGTCCAGCAGATAATTCTGGAGATTTAGAATATTTAAGAACTGCTAAGATCTGCCAAGTTTCAGGTTTGAAGCCTCATCTAAAGCTCGTCAAAATTAGGAGAAAGATTTCTCTGCTTTCTCTGAGCTTTGACTCTGGGGCTCAATGATTCCTCCCTCTGGCAGTAGCTGACAAGAAAAGCATTTAGATCCAGCCCTGATATGTTTTGAGCATTAATGGCATTTGACTGGTGGTGTGCAGGAGTTCAGATGAGATGTTTGTAATAGTTCTAGTCTTAAACTCTGTGGAAGTGCTGAAGCCTGAACTGGGAGTGCCTAGTGAGCAAAGAAAGACTTGACTTTCAAATCTTCCCTATCAAACTACCCATAACTTAAGTTAACCCACATGGTTAGTGATCTAAAATGGGTTTTCAGAGGAATCGAGAGGGAGAACTAAGAAATGTCTTTGGAAACTTTGTCCTTAAAGGCTTTTAAACAGTATTAATTTACAACATCTTTTCAGTTCCTGTTAACTCCTGGACAATTTGAAGGTACCGGGAGCGTCTAAAATGCTCGATTGTTGAGCTTAATACAAAATTTGGCTGTGAAGTATTTTTCAAGGTCTAGGGTTACAGCTCTGGCTTCCCCGGCCGGTTCGGTGGTGCTCAGCCAGCTTGCAGGAGGCATTTACAGCAGTTGGCAGAGGTGGAAATGGTGAACTGCAATGTGGCCAGAGAGCAGTAACATGCAGTTTTGTGAAGTAAACCGAAAATTTTAAGTCATACTTGTGATAAAGTAAAAAGGCTTTTTAAATTTTTGTAGTGGTTTGTTGTTTGTTTTTTTTTAACTGAGGCTGAGGTTTAGGAAAAGTGGAATCTGGTGACCAGCTTGAATTGTAGAGACTCTGGGTAGCCCTTGATTTCATTCTTCCTAAAATACAGCCAATGCAAAAGGAAGGTCATTTTTGTCAGTGAAAGTGGATGTTTCTGACTTAGATTTTGGGGTTTTTTTAGCTCTTGGAAAAGTAGTTTTATAAAGCACAGAATTAATTATATGGTTTTAAACACCTCTGTGATTTTTTTGCTCTTGGAATCCTGTGAGATTCCACCCGCTCTTTGTGGAAGAAGCCTTTGTGATCTCAGCAGAAAACAGAGTAACTTTTCAAGGTGAATTTGTGTTCTTACTTAATTGGCATAGCATGCATGAGTGAAGAGACCAGCAATCAGAAGCAGCAACAGCAGCAGCAACAACAGCAGCAACAACAACAGCAGCAGCAGCAGCAACAACAACAACAGCAACAACAGCAGCAGCAGCAACAACAGCAGCAGCAGCAGCAGCATGTAACCAGTTGGCCTGGAAAGCAGGTAGAGACCCTGAGATTATGGGAAGAGGCCGTCAAAGCGAGGAAGAAAGGTAAAACAAACCAGTCCTTATGCTTTGGTTTTGCAGGATGCTGGAGGCTGCAGTTCTGTAGGGAGGTTAGGGTGTCAGAAAAGGATGTCTTGCATGAAAATGTCACTCTCGATGTTAGAAGTGATAGCTCAACACTAGCAGGAGGGTAACATGACTGAAATTAGGCTGCTGTTAACGAGCTCCTTATTACTCGCTTCCCTTTGGTCTCCGCGCTTGGCTGTGTACGTAGCACTCATCAATTACAACGGGATGTGTGTGTCTGCTCCAAGGCAAGAGTGTGTTTTTTTTGGCTTGCATGTGGTTTTCAGCTGTGTTTAAGCCTGTTTCCCAGTCGCTGTGTGCACAGACCTATGTACGTACGTACGTACAACACCCTCTGCGTTCCACCCTCCTCGGTTCGCACGCAGGTGCTTTCTGTGTCCCTTTCATCTCTTCTCTCCCAGCTTATTCCCTGCACTTTATCACCACGTAGCTGTCTGCGTAAAGTTTCCTAGAACTCGTAGAACTTACTCTTCTTACCTCTCCGTTGTTCTTTTTGCACTGCAAGGTGAACTAACAAGTGACCCTGTTTTCATTGCCACTAGCTCCCAGCTCCCATCCACCTCTGCGGCTGCCACCGGAGGGGAATCGCTTCCTATTGTTGGTCAATGTGCCAGTTCTGTCCAGAACAGATTGTTTCCATGGGGTGTCCTTAAGAGTAGCCTGGTTTAAGGGCTCCCCTGGCTGCTAGGTTGTTCTTTCTGCGACACTTTGATTTCTAACGCCTGTCACGTGGCCCTCGTGGATTACATGTTTTAGAAGAGATTCTCAGTGACCACTTACTGTTTGGTTTTCACTAGCTGGTTTCAGTAATAAATGGTGTTAACTCACCCTTTTTTTTTTTTTTTTCCTTTTCTCCTAAACTTCCTTTCAGTTTCTTCAATCCCTTTTTCTCTTCTAGGTCTTGTTTGTGTGTTAGGCTGCTAGCTCCTTTCGCCTGGATTGCTATTCCAGTTGAACTCTGTGATCAGACAGCATAGAAACAGCTTATTTGTGTTAACTTGTAGCGATAGCAGAAACATTAAATACCACCAGCCCCTGAGTAGATACAGAAAATGGGTGTCAAATTGAGGATATCTCTTGAGAAATTTTTTTCCTGCTTGTTCCTCCCTATGTCTTGTTCCCTCTTCCTTTTCTTTCTGACTGAGACTGTTGAATGTGCTTTAACAGAACCAGCGGGGTTGGACAGAATGCTGGGTGAGGGAGGTGGGAGGGGAGGAGTGTGGTTAGATGGGTGGTGTTAGTTGAAGTGAACTGGGGAAGGGGCAGGGGTGGGCTGTGTCTTTGTACGTTCCCATGCTGAGGAGGTGAAGCTAGACCAGTCAGTGCCATGCCCACGTGCTGCTCTTCCCATGCGGGTTCTCCTGCTCTAGTGCCACCTGTTGCATTGGCTTCACAACACTGTTTGGTTTTGTTGGTTTTGGTTTTTTTTTTAGTCTAATACAATTTGTTTTTACCGATTTTATTTAATTTTTTTTTAACTCTTTCCCTTCCTTCCCACCCCTCCTAGATATGGACTTTGAAGAACCAACAGTAACCCTTGAATGGGGCTAATGTTGCTTTCAAAGTTAACGCTGTCTTGGTACATTTGTATTGCCCGAGTGGCAAGAGTGGACTCTTTGCTCCTGGCTTACCTCCTGAAACGTGGGTGTAGACTGAGCTTGGTGTCCTACCCTACAAATGTGGAATAAGACACAACTTAGAAGTGCTGTAACGTTGACCGAGCACGTATTTTTGTTGGTTTCTCTAGCAGCTGTCCCTTCCCTTTACCCGCGTCCACCCGCCCGCTTCTCTTTTTGGAGCCTTCTGGCTGGGGTAGCTGTGGTGCTGCTGGATGCCCAGGGAGCCCTCTGCGGCCCAGACCACCGTGCCCAGCTCCCCAGTGCCCAGCCAGAGCCCACCAATGGGCAGCAGGGCCAAGCCTTGCCCTCCTGGCTCTTCCTTCTTTGGCACTTTCTTCCTGCTTTCTGCAAAACAAAGTTAAAAAAAGCAAACAAACGCATACAAAGCAACCCAAAAACCCCGCAAACCAAACCAGCTCAGTGTGCAGCTGTAGCTTATATGAAAGCTGAGGGGATAATGGGGGTCGAAAGATGTACTGACTGGGTAGCCTTGAAAACTGCTAAGTAGAGGTGCTGTGATGAGTGGAACAGTTTAGTAGCAATAACTAAGACTGAAATAAGCAGGTAATATTGAAACGAACTTTGCTTATCAGTCCCTAATAATGACTTTTTAAAACCTTCACAGAATGTCAGTTCACCTTTGAGAAGGCTATAGAGTACGTACCATTCGGTATGTACACTCTCTCCTCTATTTATAATGTTCCTCTTGGGAGGATTTTTTTGATTGTACAATACTGTTTTTTATGAACATCAAAACCCTCTTTTATAAGACAACCTCGCTTGACTTCTCAGGAAAAAAAAAATTGAATTGAAATGAACTGCATGAGAGTTTGTATTTCTTGTAGGCTATAGAATGTTAACAGTTTTAACTTACTAATAATTCCTAAAGAATATTATTCCAGAATTTGTACCTGTTCTTGTTTGGGTTTTGTTTTTTTGTTTGTTCGGTTGGTTTTGGTTTTCTTTTTTTTGTGTTTTTTTTTAGATCTTGTCCATGGTTTTTTATGTGTTAAAAACTTTTTGTCTTTTTATGTCTCATTTTTAGAAGCTGCTAACTTGTGCCAAACCTCCACTGCTGCTACTACGCCTGTGACTCTTACTACTCCATTCAATATAACGTCCTCTGTGGCTTCTGGGACTATCACAAACCCAGTCACAGTGGCAGCTGCAATGAGCATGAGAAGTCCAGTAAATGTATCAAGTGCAGTTAATATATCCAGTCCGATGAACCTAGGGCATCCTGTAACTATAACCAGTCCATTATCCATGACATCTCCATTAACGCTCACCACACCAGTCAATTTACCCACCCCAGTAACCGCTCCAGTGAATATAGCGCATCCAGTCACCATCACCTCCCCCATGAACCTCCCCACACCCATGACGTTAGCCGGGCCCTTGAACATAGCCATGAGGCCAGTCGAGAGCATGCCTTTCCTGCCCCAGGCCTTGCCCACCTCTCCTCCCTGGTAAAGAATTTCTAAACAGTATTAAAAAAGGATTAAAATGGAATCCTTACCAGCAGTTCTTTTTTGGGTTTTGTTTGGTTGGGGTTTCTTTTTTTCTTTTTTTTTTTTTTTTTCTTTTTTTTTTTTTTTGTTCCGTTGTTTCGTTTTAGTTAATAATAAATTCAGGCTGAGACACTGGGGCAACATGCACCATCAGAGACCGTAGTAGCATCTTCCCCTGTTGATTTGGCTCATATGGTTCAAACTTGAGTTTCACTGGAGCACTTCATTTAAAGTAAGTTTTACCTTGTAGCTGACTGATGCTTAATTAGAGCAGATACTTATTTGAGTTTAAAAACAAAAAAAAAAAAACCAAAAAAAAAAAAGATGTTAAAAAAAACCCGACAGTTTTATGTTTTATCCCCCGAATTATAACTTAGGAAATTATTTTAATCTAAACACTAGCAGAGACCCCTCTGTGTCCGTAACAGGGCGGACGGCTAATTTTAACCTGCCAGTCGTTAAGTCCACTGTTTCTGAGCTAGTGTAGAATCTTTGTCTGTGTTGATGTTTTGTTATTTCTTTTTTTGGTTTTCCTTTTTTTTTTTTTTTTTTTTAATGAGTAAATGCATTACAATGTTGTCATTAAAAAATACAAAAAAAAAAAAAAATGCATTTTGGAAAAAATATGCATTTTACCTTTGGGAATATGATAATTTCAGGCAGCATTCCCTATGGGAAAGGTGATACCAGCTCTGATATGCAAAGCATATGATAACTTATCATTCTAACTTCAACATATAATAGGGATTGTGACCTGATATTTGGAGATGTAAATATTACCCAACATATTACCCTAAGGGAATATAGCATTGTAGTCAACATTTTTTTTTAAAAAAAACCTGTTATTGTTTGGTGAGAAACAGCCATGGCTGACAGAAGAGGAGTCGAAATGTATGTAAACATGGTCTCTGAACAGTCAGACCCCTATGGGACTCTTATCTAGGAGCAAAAGGAGTGCTTTGAAACTTAAGAAATATTGCTTTAAGCTGGAAGATTCTGGAGGCACTGGGTATGATTTTTATGCCCTCTGCCTCCCAATCAGAGCCTGCTGGAGTTGCAGCAGGGGACAGACGTGTTAGTTGTTCACTAGAAGTTTTGTCTTATATTAAATTGTATACAGTTTTTATTCTAACCACTAACTAGGTAGGATGCCCCTCCAGGACAAGCAGAGAGCGTCTTTTAATTTCTTCCCTATTTCTTAATCAAGTGTTGTGCAAATCTGTTCAACTTTGTAAATATTTGCAGACATCATCATTTTTACGTTACTCTTCTCTTGTGTTAACACATTTCTATCAGTTTGTGGGAGTTCTGGGGTGATGGTTTGAACTGTCCGGCCCAGACCTTCTCCACAAATGGTCACACATGTTTAAGCTACATGTGCTTTTTATTTCTTAACCTGTTTATCTGTACATAAAGTAGAAAGCAGAAATCTAGGGAAACAGATATACTTTTTAGACTATCATGTCACATATTCACGTTTTTAAAACTTTGTTTAAAAAAAAACAACAAAAAAACAACAAACAAAACCACCCTAAACCCAAGACTCTACATTAAAAAAAAAATAATAATAAAATAATAATTAAAAAAAAAAAAAAATTACAGTTGAGATGTTTTTATCTTACTGAAGTGGAAAGCTCTGGAGATTAGCGTGTGCGCATTTTCACAGAGTGCTGGCAGGACTGACTAGTCCAAATGGACCGCTTCCGTTTGTGCCCGGCCGTGCCCGTACGAGCAGCGATCGCCAGGCTGCTGGCTCAGGTGACAGGTATCTGTACCATTATGTGAAACCGTTCTAGGGGCTTGGACTACATAGTAAAACAAAAACAGAAAAAAAAAATAAATAAAAAAAATAGAGCTTAGTGTAAAATAATTTTATAAATGATCTTTTGTACTTTAGGACATCAAATTGTACAACTTTTGTATATATAAAAGCTTAGGAACTTTCTGTTTAGCAGAAAGGAAACACATTCCTACACTTTTAATGTATATGTTTGTTATAATGTCCATGTAAACATATGCCCTATGTTTGTGCCTTTTAATTAGTTTGTCTCAATAAACAAAAATGTAGAGAAGAATATGTAGCTATGACTTTGTTACCACTGTGCTGACTCCAGATGTGTAGAGCTCCTCGGCGTTGCCCTGCGGAGAGCCGCGTGGCTCGGGCCGAGTCGAGGCGGGGAGGCGAACGCGGCCCGGCCAAGCTGCCCTGGCGGGACGGGTGGCTTCCCAGCCATCTCCATACCCAGTTTGCACCAGTTCTACGTAGCAGGTGTAGCCATCTGGGTCTGGGTAAACTGCAGAGATGACCCTTAGATGGAGTTTGGGTGTCCCTGAGCTTAAAAATACCCCCAAAGCATTAACAGCCAGCATAACAACGTGTAGGAGAAGTGCTTCCCTAGGAACCGCTTACAGTGACCAGGTAGGTGGCCAGTTCCCGTAGCCCAGGCAGCGGGTGCCCCGTGCAGCCGGCCTGCCCGAGGGGTTTGTCTCCCGGCAGAGGAGCAGCAGAATAAACACATTAAACATCGGAAAAGAAATTTTTCAACGTGACAGGAGCTTCCCAAACCGCTAACCCCGCGGTGCTCTTAGCAGGGGATAGGAAAAGGGCCGTTTCCTTTTTATTTCGTGTTGGTTCTGCTCGAATGTACCTGGTTTATGTCCACAAAGCTACATTAGCTAATTGTCAACCTGTTTCATTTGTACCTGGGTAAACATTTGCTTTGTGCTGTGTATAAATGGTTCCGAGGTGTGCTCCTCAGCTGTCTCGATCCCGACGCGAATTTCACTCTGTGATGCCATCCTCCCAAGCGCATCGAGCTGGTTTTTGACAGACGAAAAGCTCCCCGAGCCCAGTAGTTCCTACGGCGCGCGTGCCACCTTGTCAGCCGCAGCTCGGCGAGCCGCCGCGTAGCTGCCCGGCAGCGAGGAGCGATCCGCACGGCAACTCGTGCCGCTGCAGCACGGGGGAGTTAAGACTCTAAGAAAATGGTGGATGCGAAGAACAGATGCTCCTGTTACACCGAGTTAGTTTCTATGCAGCTGATGCGCTTAGCCCGGTTTATTTCATGGAAACTTTTAAGCTGGATCTAGTCCAAGATGCAGGGAAGCCTATTGCTGCCGCCGAGTCGAGTGGGTTTCAGATCGAGCCCATTCATGTCTCCAATTGCAAGCGGTTCAATAGGGGGTTTTATTTTTTTCTTCTTAAGTTTCCATAAGCATTCAGTGCGAGGTTAATGGCTCAGCGCCGACCGCAAGCTTGAAAGTTGAATTTTGCCTGGGAAGGATCTGTGCCGTGGAAAGTCAGAACAGGCAGATAACGGCACGAAAGCTCGTGCCGAGGGGTGCCCGGCTGTGCTGGCCCCGCGGGGAGCGGGCAGGGGGGTGTAAGCATGGCATGGCCACCGCTGCCGGGGAGCTGTGAACGGTTCACCTTGGGCACGGAGTTTTGCTGTGTTTGGAACACCCCGCCGCTTCCAGAGGGTGTTTGGGGTGAGGAGAAACATGGGAGTCAACCTTTTGTGTCTTGCCATGGGAGAGTTATACCTGAGTGTTGTAAACTGGGGGCATTTCTGTTCAGTCAAGATCACGGATGAGAGAGAGAAAGCATGTTACTCTCAAGTGTGTAAGTTAAATTCTATTTGCCATTGTTCACAAATAAAAGATTCCACCCCCCTCCCCCCCCAGCCTTACAAGAACTTTTTTCTTTAGAGTGGCAGAAGAAAAAAAAAAAAGAATGTATTTAATGTGTTTGCATTTGTCCACGCGGGGTTTAAAGAAAAACACCACAACCCCAGTAAGCTGTTTGAGCCGCAGCAATCCCAGGTTACATAAAGGGGCCGGGGTTGCTGAGGGATTAGTCGGTGGCATTACTGGTGGCGATAAGCCTCCAAGTTCTGCTCGCTCTTCACTCACTTTGATTTTAGAAACAGGCACTCTGAGCTGTATTTTGAAAACCGCTTGGGGTTCATTTTCGAGGCTGTAGTTTCCCACCAAAGTTAAAAAAAAAAAAAAAGGGGAAATTTGGATCTCAAGGTTTTGAAAAGCATCCAGCACTCTGCTGGTTTTTTTTATCTTGGGGTCCCCGCGTGGGAGCCAAGTTCTGGAGAAGCAGATGAGTCTGTCACTGCTGGGTCCTTTGGAAATCTCCTGCCTTGCTTTCCTGGTGGCTTAGCTTATCCATCTCAAAAATAGATTTAACAGTAATTTTAAAAGGCAGCTATTAAAAGCACTTCAAGTTTTTAAATGCTTTTGAGGTCTGTCTCAGTGCTTAAGTGCACCTTTTTACGGGTGCTTTTACCAAGTGTAAAAATAAATCTCTTCCTCTCCTAATTGTCAGGCAGAATAAAACGGAAACCTTGATCCCCTTCTCCCTATTTGTTTAATTCAGTGTGTTTATGCTCCTTGCTTATCTTTGGATCATTCGCTCACAGCTTCCAGAGCAGCAACTGAACGATGACGGAGGAACTACGTGCTAATTTTTATGTCAAAAATAGCTTTCACCTTTAAACGCACGGGGCTCGACGACTGTTTTCTAATTAGGAGAAGAATGCCTGAGCCGCTATTGGCGAAGCCGTTCTACAGCTGCGTTCGGCTTTGACTGTCAGCCCCTGCTTAAAATTTAGTACTGAGGTCCTGACCTAGAAACAAACCTTTTTTGGTATTGGTTTGGAAAAAGTATTTATTTCAGTGCTAAGAGAAACTGAGCCAGGCCGTCCGGCCAGCTCCCTCAGCGCGGGCGGGCGAGAGCCTGCAGTGGTAAATTCATTTGTTGTACGCTGCATCTCTCCCAAGCCCTAAAGACCGCTGGGAAAGCCAGGCTTAGGATTTTAAAAAAGAATAGATTTTATTTTTCTTCAGGTTTCTGGGCTACTTTGAGCCGTTTTTAAAAGCCCTGGGGTTTTCCTTTAAGGAAGCAGAAACACTTTCTGAAAAAACAGACATATGTAAAACATTTCAGATGCAGGCAGCTGAAGTTACTGCTTGTGTCAGGGTACAGAGCTCTGCTTTCCTCGCAAAGCCCTTCCGACGGCAACCCCCAAACCCAGCCCTTTTAGCAGAAAAACAAGGGGTGTTTTCAGAACGTGTGGCACCTTTTGTTTTTCAGAGAAGGCAGAAATGCTCCATTCACCTTTTCACTTAGCCGTTCTCGCCAGCTGTCGACACAAAAACATTTGTGTTCTGTGTTTTCTGTGCAAGGTTTGTTTTTCAGGGAATTGGTTGGAACTGGATGAATTAAATTCACTATTTTTATCCCTCATAGTTGTGTATCTCTGTTCCCATTTCTTTTTACTTCCTAGCGTCATTAGCAGCTCAGACCCATCTCAAAGGACAGTAAAGAAATCTGATAAAGTCACCTGTTTTGCCCCCAAATGAGCCTGGATTAGAAAAGCCTGCAGCCAGCAGAGCTCCTGAAGGTGCTGTGTCATGGAGGAGAGGATGATCTGCATTTAACTTGGGGAAGGAGACTGTTGGGGCACGTAGTACGCACCGAAAGTTTGCCTCAAATGTTTTCACTCTGAACGATGTCTCTGCCCCTTATCAAAGCCTTACAACGTTTTACCCAGGCTAAGGCTCGCTTAGCTGCCAGACACGGATGAAAGGACTGAGTTGAGGAAAAACCTCTGCACGGAGGGCCATCCTGCGAGGGCTTTGGACCATCCCAAACACATGCTCGGGGTCTGGCACCCACAGATGGGCGTGCAGGCCGTGGCAGGGTGCCTGGAGGTGCGGTGTTCCTCCCGCAGAGCGTCCAGAAGGCTCAGGAGAGCTACGAGGGAAGCGGAGGCCCTGACCTGCTGCTGCCACTCGTGGTCTCACTCTGGTCTCTGCAAAATGGGAAGTGTTTGCCCCGTGTAAACTGGCTCCTGTAATTTGTAAGAGGAGATCGCTTCCTGTCCAGGGCTGTTATGTGGTATGGCTGCAAGCTGTCAGATGCTGTAGCACTGGATACCGGAGACGGCTGCTTTCTATCTGTGGTCAAAGTGATGCTCTGTTATAATCCATCTCTCATGTTCAGCCCACAGGGCAGGAATGGTGTGTCCTCTTCCTCACCCCGGGTGCGTGCAGGGCTGGTGGTCCCGAATCCAGGAGGATGCTCAAAAGGTGTGAAGGAGACCCAAAGCCAGCCCTGGAAAACACCTGGGGATGCTGCTCCACACCTCGGCACCGGGGCTGGCCAGGGCCAGAGATGCCTGACCCCGCAGCCACAGCCTGGAGGTGCTGAGGAAGCCGGGGGGGCAGCGCTGGGGGTTCCTAAGCCCCCCCCCCGGCCGCAGTCAGGGGCGTATCATCCCGAGGGATGGGCAGACCCGAGGTGGCGGTGGGTCGGGCCTCGGCGGGGACAGAGGGGACCGGATGGTGCGGGCCCCTCGACGCCTCTGGCCGCTCTGAAACACGCTGCCCCAGGGAGAGACCCCTCGGCCCGGGGTGGGGGGACACACACGTCCAGACCCGGGGATGGGGTGGGTCACCCGGGCCTCGGAGATGGCCCCAGGCGACCTCCGTCCCCGCTGCATTTCAGCCAGGCTGCCGCTAGGCCCCGCTCCCCCCCGCCCCCCCCCCCCC
>WTSP01015741.1:0-16209 GCA_025331215.1 Actenoides lindsayi | reverse complement strand
TAAAGATAAGTCAAGTGACGATGTTTATAGGCTGCACAGTGAAATGCAGGAGTGAAGTAATAGAGTGGACAAGCCCAGAGAGCCAAAAGAAAAACCACTGGGAGATAAAATTTTCCAGAAATGGACACAGAAACTGTTGAACAAGCAAAAGGAAATGTTTCAAAAACATGGTCTATGAGCATACTTTGTGTGTTCTTCAAAGGAATTGTCTCAACTAACCAGAGCCCAGAAATACTGCAATTAGTGATGACAATTGAATGCTGCATATCTCAATTCCCCACACACTGCAGGGGCCATATTTGCATGCTTAACCTACAGCACCTAAATCTGTGCACACTGACTATTTCCATCAGAGGTCAGTGTATAAGGAAACAATAAACAACTGTTTCACCTTTCAGAGTCACAAATCAAACACACAGCTTCATACTCTGTTGCTGACATTAGACCCTTCTTAAAAGTCTATTTCTTTCTATTCACAAGGATGTTTAAGATACCTTTTTCAAACACTCAAAAAAATAAAAAGCTTACTTGTTCCATGCTACAAGGAAAGAACCACATTTCCCTATAGGAATCTGCAATGTGTGTTACCTTGTTAATTACCATATCTTGGTCTGATTTAAGTTGTTATTGAAAATATTATCACCATTATTATCTGGTCTTCAAATTGTAGCAGGATCAAAAGATTTTAACAAAATGTAGTAACCTTTCCAATTCTCTCCCTCCTCCCACTGGTAGGGTGGAAAGCAAGCAAGTGACTCTGTGGTGCTTAGTTGCTAGATGGAGTTAAACTATGACATCAGATTATGTCATTACGTCTTCAGACCATATACCAAGCAGTCTGGCTGTACCACATGTTTTTCTCCTTTAGATTTCAAACTAGGATTCTGATGCTGAGCTCCCAAGCCAACCTTCAGTTTCAAGCACCTTAACCATATTTCCATGTGATAACGTTCTTGTACTGGGCCTATAGTCCCAATGGGAATATTGAATCAGTAAGAAAAATTACTAGAAGGCAAAGAATGATTTAAAGCATGCTATGAAAAGTGACTTAGATATTATAAATCCCATGGAAATTCAGACTTTTGTAGTCACTACGTTCACAATGAGAATCATGAATCTGGCCACTATTCATCAGTGTGATACCACTTCCTGTATTCTCAATTTTCTACCCAAGGATCAGAAGACAAATGTTCCCTGCTTGAAGAGAAGGCTTAAAGCAGCTAAAAGATGAAAACAGTTTGTATCAACCTGCAAACAAAACATAAGAACAGGAAGGTATTATCTTTTATTTTCTTCTGCTTAGTCTTTGCTAAATTATCTATGTAAATTTGACTGAAAGATTATTTAAACAAAATAGAAGCTCTATAAGAAAGGTAAGAATATGTTGCTTTTGACAATACTACATTGGTTGAAAAAACAGTTACTAAAAAGTTACTTCTGCAACCTTTGATTTCCCTCAAAACTAGCATTAGTAAAAAAGACACAGCCCCTGAATGGTTAAAAATTGAGACATAATCCTAGCAAAAATACTCTATACCTAGCAGCAGCTATAAGTACACTGAGTAGTCACTTCTAAAAATCCGTATGTCTCTACAATATAAATCTTTATTTTCAACAATTAATAATTACTTCCATTTCCATATATCCTTTATGCTAAAAGTGAGTTTGCCCTTTGTAGAAATTGAAGCTTTTTTAGTAATTCCAGCAAGGTTTAGTCAGATTCCCTCAGCAAAAACAGCCACTCCTTTGCCAGATTAGTCCCTGAGAGATTTGGAACAGTTTTGGAACTAGTAATATTGCAAGATAAGGTTCACATTGCTTTTACTCACAAAATATAATTTGCCCTGTCATTTTAAGAAGAAAGATTTTAAATTAAGAGTATCACATGTCCAGTAGACTGCAGCAGCTGTGATATGACTCTCTACAATTTTGACCTTCCTAAAACAAGATTTGATAAACATTATACCAACTGATCTTGCTGTATGATCTATTAGTTCTCTGCAGAATGAAATAAACAAGACTTCTTCAGAAAAAAAATAAATAAAAATCCATTATGGTTATGGTCAATGCCAAAATGAGTGGCTAGTCTCTATATTTTGAAAGAACCCCTTTTGCAGCTGTCATGACGGCAGGTCCCACTGGAGAATGAGGTTACTGATTTAGCTGCACACTTAACATGCTTTCCTCTTCTTATGGCAAGAGCATCGCTTCAGTCTTGTTTCAGTTAAGCTTAAGCCAGCAATTTCTAAATCTATTTGCTTATCTCATTCAGGCAACCTGTCATCCCTCTAGGGGTACTGTCCATTTCTTTGGAAAGCAGTTCAAAGCAGGATGTTGTCAGCATATTAGTAGCACCACAGCCAGTGACATCCACAAACTGAGAAATTGCAAAAATTATAGAGAAAATACTTGCACACAAACCTTTTAGAAGCTGCTTTAACTATGTTACAACTCTGCAGTCTGTATTGCCTAGATAGAAATGGGCTTATTTACACCTCCATGTGTATGCAAATGGATGCATTCTGATCTTATATCATACCAATTTTTTTTTTACTTATTATTGCATAACATAATATCCAGAAATTTTTATGTACTAAATACTTTAAATAGAGCTCCATTTCAGCCCTATCTTATTTATAAATGGGATTCTTTTCTGTTATTACTATTTTATTCGATTTCTTATTGAATAAAGTATACACACTTGGATTATCTCAGTCTGAGAGGCTTTTTTCACATTTTCCTTGCACATAATGTTAACTACTGGCCACTTAAATAGTTTTAGCTGTGTTCCCTTTCTACTTAAGTTTGTTTTTTAAGCCCAGATCCTCAAGGAATTCCTCATTATACCACACCTGATTTTTTTTTTTTAAGATTACTTTTAGACATTTTATTAAACAATAGGCTCTTCACATTGTCCCTGAATATTTTTTAATTCCTTATTAATAAGATTTCTTACTCTATCAAAAATGTGAACTCTCTTATATTTGAACTATCATATTTTGTAGGTTTGTCTGCAGAATTACAAATCTATGTGTATTTTAGGATTAAAATAGATCCGTTGGATTCCAAGTTAACTATAGTAATATATTTCTTATGATCACTATATTTACCTGTCCCCAACGTGTTTGCCTTCTAATAAAACTGAGTTTCACCATATTCATACTACTATCCTGGCCTCACTAACATTGTGAAAAATCCAACCAACACAAATAAGTCTTTCTTGTATTAAATATTATGAAGAAAAAAGATCTGAAAAAATGTTCTGGGCATCTTTAAAAGTCAGGCAACTGACTATGGTAAATTTAATAGTCTCAAGTCATTTAGGTACCCCGTACTTACTTTACTATGAAGACAAAAACACTTAAGAAGGTATTTTGTGGATTTGTATTTTACTTTGACGTATCTACAATCTCCTTGTTTCTTTTTTTTTTATACTGCAAATTACAGTTTCATTTTGAGCTCATTTACTCTGTTTTCTTTCCATCTTACTGCCTAAGAAAAGAAACACAGCAGAGTGCTAGAATTCTCATGACTCCAGTTTTACAAGTGTATTGGCTGCAGAGGCATATTTTTCCTCTTTCAGAAAAATACTCATTCAAAGTAGAATGCGTGATTTTTCAATAGGTTCTATTAAAAACCATACTGAACAGGAACTACACAGACTGCAAATAAACCCACTGACTAGATACAGTGTAAATTTTGTTAAATAACTGTTCATGTGAGTGTGCTATCACACTTGGGGTAGATAATATGAAGAAATTCAAAGCTATCTAGTGGTTGGTGGACATACTGTTTGCACAGTAGATTTAGAATACAAAAATATTAATCCATTGATTCATGGGAAGTATCTGCGAAATGTCAATCTATTTTAACTATAATTCATTAGAGATTCTTATAAATGGAGCAATCTATATCAAAGATTGCTTTTATTGAGACACTAAAATACCCAGTGATATTTCCTGGTCAAACATTTCTAATTTTATGAAGAAAATAACATATCTAACAGAAGAAAGTCTACTTGTCAAATGCCGAATTTGGGCCAATAAGACTGAATTTGCATGAAAACCCAAAAATGTTTTACTTATTGCATCTTACAATTTATTCTGCCCTTTTGCACAACTTTATGCAACTGTGCCTTAAAGGAGATGTGGAATAATGACACTGCCTTATCTATAAACATGGTACCTGTTCTTTACAGTACACACATTCATATACTGGAAACTTTTTCATTATGTCTAGAGTGATTTTATAACAACAGGACAAGGCATGTTAAAAAAACTGTATGTGCTCACAGAGAATGAGTATATATTGTGAAAAATTAGTATTTCTTGACATTTCAAATAGCAAAGGAATTAAAATGGAAAAAAAAATCTTGATGGATAATTTCTTTGATTTACAGTTGTTTATGGAACTCAAAAAAAAAATCTAATCTTTTCAAGACTATGGAAGGCATCTTAACAAAAGTTTTACTGATGTGCTCTACCAATAAAAAAAAAAATCTAGTTTAAAGAAAAATATGCAGAAAAAAGTTTTACTAAGTATCATTTTACAGCAATTTTCAACATTCATTTCCCTATAATGACAATATAACTTCAAGAAAAACAAATATCTATTTATTAACAAGCCATTTTCAGCAGAAAAAAAATCCACCCATGCTGTGCTAAGCACTGTAGATTATATAATCTCTCCTAGAATTAGTCTAGTGAATGAGCAAAAGGCAATAAAATATTTTAATCTATTTGTTTTGAAATATTTTAGGTACAAAAGCCATTATGCTTAACAGCTTTTGATACTGACTGTGCTTTGTCTACTGTCTATTAATAACATTCTCATAATTATCACAGGAAGAAGAAAGGCTCAATTCCTAAAGCCAAAGTCAATGACAGTTCTCTTACAGTTCGTAGCAAGCAACCAAACCAACCAACGACTCACTGCTAACCTAAAAATAAACAAAAGTGTTCATGGGAAAAGGGAAAAAAGCAACCATCTTTTCAATCTTTGGATATCTTTACTCAGCAAAAATTAGAAACATTCTTAACTAAGCCACTGTATAAAATCATGGAGTTCTCATATCTTGTAAAGGTTATGCATAGTATAGACAACTTATATCAGGAGTTACGTAACACAAGAATAGGACATCAAAATGAAATTAATAAGCAGCAGGTTTAAAGCAAACAAGGGGTAACAGCTTTTCTTTTCTATAGCAGATTATTAAATTCACTAATTCATTTTCACCAAGTCCTGAAGCCAAAAACATAAATAGGTTCAAAATGGGAGTGAAAATACTTACAGCAGATAGATTCTTAATGGCCATGGAATAAATACAGTACTATGTGTGCATCCTTTCCCTTGAGGAAGCCACTGAGATACCTGAAGTCAAGTGGCTGTGTCAGAATTACACTATGTATGCCTGTCTTATGGGAGTTCTTAAATATCCATTTCTGGGCTCTTCCAACACACAATGCCTCCTCGCATGGCAATTCTTTTAGTTTGATTGGAGCTTAATACTGCACCAGACAAAGTAATGCCAGCAGACTGAGGGAAGGTGTCCCTTCCATTTACTCATCACTGGTGAGGTTACACCTGGTGTTCTGTGTCCAGTTCTAGTCTCACCAGTTCAACAAAGACATGGACAACTGTTGACAAGAAGCTCAACGTGACCCAGCAACCTGCATCTGCAGCCCAGAAAGTCACCCATATCCTGGGTTGCATCAAAAGAAGCCTGACCAGTAGGTTGAAGGAGATGATTCTCCCCCTCTACTCACAACTTTAAGATCAAGTCTAACCATTATCTAACCCTAGCAGTGCCACTACTACACCATATCCTTAAGCGCCATACCTAGAAGACTTTTAAATACAGCAAGGGATGGTGACTCAAGCACTTCCCTGGGCAGCCTGTTCCAGTCTTTGATAACCCTTTTGGTATAGAAGTTTTTCTTAATGTCCAACCTAAACATCCCCTGGCACAACTTGATGCCATTTCCTCGTCCCATCAGTTGTGGCTTGTGAGAAGAGATCAACACCCATCTCTCTACAGCTTTCCTTCAGGTAGCTGTAGAGAGCAGTAAGGTCTCCACTCTCAGTGGTAAAAATTTCTTCAGACATACAGAATTCCATGCTCCTCCTCCATGTCCCACAATGTTCCCAAGTATAACAGTTCTCTGCAAGCCAGTAAAGTCAGAAAAAGAAATTAAATAAAGAAGCTTCCCCATTAATATTCCTGTCCATTTTTTTTCCATGAATTTTGCAAAAATCACGAAAATAAAATCTGTTCATTCAAAAATTAATGAAATTATCAGAAATAAACGATGCTGGAAGACACTTTAAAAAGCCACTTAGTCCACTGTCTTGTCCCAGCACATGTCCAGCTACACTTCTGCCTCTTCTAACAGATACTTGCAAACTAGCTCCTTAAGATTTTCAGCAACACAGCTTCCACAGAAGCCCTCAGCAAACTATACAAGCACTTTAAGTTTTCTTTCTGTTTTTCCCTACCAAGTTGAATCCTCCCTGATGTAACTTAAGTTTACTCCTTTCTGCTTACCACCAGAGGCATAAAGAAGATTATTTCCGTCCATTTTTCAGCAACTTTCTGCATAATTAAAGATTTCTCCATCTCCATCCCCTGGGATTTTCTCTTCAGAAGGCTAAATCATCTCATGTTTCAATCTTTCCTTATACATGCCATAATTCTTAGATAGGTACTTATTCATTCTTACTACTTTCCACTGAATTCCAACTGCTTCACATCATTTTTGAAGTGTGGTATCTAAAAAAGGACACATTACTTCACGTGAGACCTTACCAAAGCTTAGCAGCATGAAAACTTCACAGCCCTTCCAGGCTAGTGTCCTATGCATTCCAGTGTGATATTTAGCTCTTTCATGATACTGGCTCCTGCTTGACTTACATACTATTATGACTTCCAGATTCTCTGCCAAAGAACATCACCGACACCATTTTTCTTTATCCTGTGTCAACCACAAACTATCTCTGCGTAACTACCATCTTGCAATTATCCTCTTGAATGGCATCATTACATCATAACTATAGCTTGGATTTTTCAGGATAATTTTAGAATACAATCTTGCTATTACATGCAACATTTCTTCCAGCCTTGCACCATCTGTAAATTCAAGGAGTATGCAACTTAATTAATTTCTTGATTACTTAACAAAAACACTGAACAAAGCTGGTTTCCTAAGAGATCATTGTTCAAAAACCTTCTCTAATAACAGTAACCATTTATAAATACATTTTGGCAGGTATAACTCAACTGTTTACACCGAGGATATAGTATTATCCATTTCATCAAAGCCATATGCTTCATATGTATAACACTGGTAAGCAGAAAAATCTTTGCTGCATTAAGGAAACTGGGACTACAAAGGAGGTACTGTGATGTAATGAAGAAAATGTAATATTGCTAAAAATAAACAATAAAGAACAACTTCACTATTAATATGATGTGTAATTTTATAAGAACTTAAGTGAGGATATCAGAAACAGTTCACAATATCAATTATATGGCCATTTAATTTTGTGAAAACTTCTTAGTGTATTATCAAAAAATAATTCACAGCTTTCATGGCCTGCAAGTACAAAACTCCACTTAAATAAATATATTTAAAAATAAACCAAAACTGATTCTGCCTGGAAAATAATTAACAAGTTATATGCATGTTTTAAATCAGTTATGCATGGATTAAAAAGCAAACATTTCCTTTATCATGTGAATTTACAAGGTATTCCCTTTTAGAAGAAAGAAAAGACAGCAAATTAACCACTTAAAGCTTAAATATCAGAATTCACATTTTAAGAATTTGAAAATTTAAATAATAAATAGTTTTTTAGTTTCTCTTTATGAAAAAATATTTTCAGCTCCATGTTTTAGGTTGTACTCTAAGACTGAATGTCCTAGCTTTGCCAGTTTCTGTTCAACCTTAAAATTTTCAGATAGCAAGAAAAGTAAAATTTTTCACGTTTCTCATACTGGTTTAGCACTATTAAATGTCCATGGATGAAATACTGGTCCTATCAAAGACAAAATTCTTCCAGCTCTGACAGACCCAAGATTTCACTTTCTATCTGATAAAGTTTTTAAACTTTACAGATACTTTAGAAGCATGAAGAAAAATAAATTACATCTTCCTGGTTCTTGAACAGCTCTTCATTCATATTATGTAGATTTTTATAGCATTCTATGCATGATCAATATCACAAATACCATGCATTTTCATAGACATGCTATATATAACACTACATGTCTTATCATTCCAGCTCCTCATGCACAGGAAACACATCACTTCACCAGGAATTTCACATATGGAACGTTTGCAGTAAAAGACAAATGGACCAGTTATAACTCCTTAGATTGTTTTTTAATGTAATCACTGAAGTTACTGATAAGGAGAGTAGAACCTGATTTTCAGTTTTCCCTTAGCAAATGAGGGGTCAGAAAGCAGTGTCAGCTTGTATAATGCCCTCAGCAGGATGTTCTAAATGGGCAACTATTTTAAACATACTCTCCAGTATGTTTAATGCTATACAGATATTACTTAGTCTACAGAGAGCAGCTTACTTACGTCTGGGGCTCCTTTTCATTTTGTTGTTTTTGCTGTGGTTGAAGAACGTTATTTACCAGCTCAGTGATCCCACTAAAGGGAAACCACCTGTTTAAATAAGCAAATAATGTGACTGAATAACCAATAAAACCACACTAGTTTAAAAGTTTTCTTATCTAGTGTTGATAGAAATACAGAGGCAGAAAAGCTAGAGCCAATGGGAATGTTAGCTGCAATACTAAATCAGCCACTAAGGATGTAAGGGAAACAAAAGTTTTACAGTTTACAAGCAGGCAGCAAGAACCTACATCCAGCTAACGTGTGGATGAAGTAAGAAGCTGCAGGCAGCTCTCTTACAAGCCAGTCAGGAAGCAGATGACAAACTAACTGCAGTCTATCAGGTATTAGTGAAAGCTAATACCACCAAAGGTGCAGAAAGCAGAATATGGCAAAGGTAAAAAAGTCAAGCCTATTGCATTTTTAAGATATTTTACTTACTGTGTCAGCTGTGGTTTTTGCTCTTCTTTGACCCTAAAAAGATAAGTTTGCACAACTGAGTGCAACATGTTGTAAAACAACTACTCTGAAGTTCTATAATCGGTATCAAATGGGCAGGAGTTAAAAGGATTTCCTGTAATATTTGTTGTAAATTTATAGTAAGTTTTACTTTGCTTTTTTTTTCAGTTTAGAATTAAGAAAGGGCAATGCCAAGTATCTAAAACTTTTAGTTACAAAATGAAATTGGTAATGTCCTATAGCTGGTTTCTGATTTTGGGGGCAGAATATCATGTTAGAACATTTCCAGCAAAATACTCAGCTATAAATGCAATGGAAGGTGTTTTGGTTATGTTAACTGTAATCTATTTTTTTTATTATTTTTATTTACAACCAAGTTGTCTATCACAATTCAAGGTGAATTTATAACATGTAACATGACATTTAAAATGCAGTATACTAAACCCACAGATTAAAGGAAAATCTGCACCATATTAAAACTACAGTGATGTCAGGGCATGCAGACAACATAACTCTAAAAACTAAAGAAGGAAAGCTAAGAAATTTTATGCAAGTAAAAATTAATAGGACTTGCTAAATGAAATAACTAGATAATACATACGGTAGGTCTGTATTGTACTGACTAATATTTGTCCATTTGTCTTAAGAAAAATATTTTATCTGAAGTACATGCTTTAACCTGAGTGAGCAAGCTGATACTCTATTCAATTCCTCTTTATCAAACCCAAGAATGGAGACAGATACTCATGGGAATATTTACATCTCTAATTGCAGATATTGGTCTTAAATACCAAGTTAGGACCTAGCTTCCCTATGTGTTTGTGTTGGTTTGTGTCTGAGCAGGTTTCATTAGTGGAGGAAGGGCCTATGGGCATGGGCTCCTGTAAGAAGCTTTGAGAAGCTCCTCCAGCTCCAAGTCAGGAGTCAGACCCTCCTGCACTTACTACAACCCCCATTCCCTGCCCCCCTGTACCACTAGAGGGGGGAAGGTAGCAGGGCTGAGCCCGGGAAGAAGGAAGGGGTGGGGGGAAGCTCTTTTTTAAGATCCAGTTGTATTTATCACTGTCTTACTCTGGTTCAAATGGTAAATTTGTGGTGGTTTTGTTTAAATTAAATTGTTTTTGTTCCCCAAGCCAAGTCTGTCTTTTGCCCATGACCATAAATGGTGAGTGAGCCCTTCCTGTCCTTTGTCTTGACCCTCAAGCCTTTTGTTGTATTTTCTCTGCCCCATCCCACGAGAAGGGTAGAAGTGAGTGGCTGCGTAATGTTTAGTGTCAGCCAGGTGGGCTTAAACCACAACAGTGTTCAAGAAAACCAAAAAGGTTCCTAAACAGACCTTCTGAATGTCTCCAAGGAGAATACTCTCCTATGTAAGTGGGAAGTGCAAGCTCCCAATTTAAACAGATGCTTACAACTGGACAAAAACCTAAAGCTCACCAAAATAACCTCACACCTCCTCCACCATGTGTTATCACATGAATATCTCTATAAACAGGATACAGGATACAGCAACTACACAAGAACTATGTGGACATTAAGACACGGTAAAAGCTTTCCAAAACTAACCTCAGAAAGGAAAAACTAAACATGCAGCACACAGTAAAAAATCTTCTAGCATGGTTTGGCCTCTTCACCACTTGAGAAATTTAGATACAAAGGAATGTTCTAGTACAAACAAAAGCAAAACAAAACAAACAAAACCAAAAAAACCACACACACTAAAAAAACCCAACCAAAAACCCACACACAAAAAAACCACAACCACACTAAAACAAAACCCCCAAAACCACCCAAAAAACCCAAACCCAAGCAGGTATACTCTAAGAAATTTCCACTCTGCCATGCACCTTAATCATAATAGTGTCTTTAACCAAGATTCCGTACTAGTTTTTTGGCACAAGAAATTCAAAGGGGGAGGAGTGGGAGGGGCAGGGAATTGAAGTATTTCCATATTTTTTCACTGGACAATTTAGGACATGTAATTTGGATTACTTGACATTAAGAGCTTAAAAGCTCTATACAGTTAAATTTGAGAAGAAAATACTATGAGGCAATGATTCAGACCTCCCAAGTCACATGCGTAGAGCTAGACAGTGTAAATAACATCCCCCTGACAATTGGGCAAAGAAAAGCGAACATGCAGCTAATCCTTATATTCCATTCTGTACATGGCTTCCAAACATATTTACTTCAGTTATTACTTCACTGCAATTTTTTGTATCAAACTAAACAAAGGAAATCTGAGTATTTCACATGAGATTACAATTGACATCTTCCCTTTGGATAGTGACCATGGTCAATTTTTTTGACCTGTGAAACTGAGATCAAAATAGAATAAGATCAAAATAGAGTAAGATCAAAATCGCAATACTGCACACTGACTCTGAGTGTGCTGTTTGAAACCTTTAGTATGTTTTTTTCAAGAGAATATAGCATCTTTACATAATAGTCTATGTTTGGTGACTTCAGTAGCAGCAGCAAACCCTTGGCATTTTTGAAAATCTTCCAATCAGATTTTTAGTTTAACACCATTAAATAAAAAAACATTGTCCATTACCAGACATTTTGAATACCTTCATTGAAAACTGTTTCTCAGCATTTTATAGGAACACTGTGTCCTAAATCAGGATGTAAACTGACCCTATAATTCAAAACGTATCTCCTATGAAACCTTTTCTCCTCCTACAATTACATGTCTCATCCACTATACGCTTTCCAACACTGCAGTTACGTGAGGACAACAGCTTCCATTATTATATAACTGCGACACATTCCTTGAGCACTCTCCATACATACTTCAGTCCCTGGATTAGGCAACAATCTTCCTTGACTTTACAACCACTATGGAAAGGACAAGCTACAATTTAAAAAGAAATTATGAAAAAATCTATTGAAAAAATAGATTCTACCATAGGAAATTAAACTGATATTGACCTGGTGGATCAACAGGCCTGAACCCTTCAGGTATACAGCACAGATATTTATCTTTCAAGGTCAAAGAATATATAAAGATTCTGGATCTAAATCAGTAAAACACAGGCTAATGCCTGCTGTTATCTTTCCAAAATAGGAGTAGAAGTTGTAGTAACTGTTAGAAATAATGACTTATTAGATGGAATATACAGAAATTGTTTTGAACACTGATGTGGTAAACCAGCAATTAAAAAAAAAAAAAAAAAAAAAAAGCTTTTTCTAGGCAAAAAAAGGACTGAAGAGACTCCACATTCTTAAACCTTGTCTACGTACACACATACAGTTGTATTTCCTGGTTTCTTGGTTACAAGATCTGCTTCATGTCTTACTAGCTTGTGTATTCCCACATATACACACTGCTTTTTCCCCTCCTTTCAAAAATCAGTAATTAACAACTGCTTAAAAGAAGTGGATTAACAGGTCAAAAAAGCCCCAAGTCTCCATTTACTCAACAGACCAACTGAAAAACCCCAAGTACTATGACTGCATTATTCTTCTTTCAGACAATCTGCCTTTATTTCACCTTCCCACCTCTTTGCAATTTTATCATCTCTAAACCCTGCCAAGAACAATGCCAACTCTAGTTATTCACTATGAAAAAATTTTGAATAATACCTGTTTACTAAAACCACCAACAGGATGCAGATAATGTGTCTGATCAATAGTGACTGAGACAATATATTCTAACTGCAGAACATTAAATACTTTACCACATATTTTCAAGTTTGATTATTTCTATCATTATAGGAACTCAACACTTCATACAAGCACCAAATTAATTCTGAAATGTTAGAGGACTCTGAAACTTTTATCACTATTTTTATTCCACAGACCATAACTCTGTATACTGCTTCACTTGAAAACAGTACTGCTTCTACTTGTCAACAGTAAAGAATTTTTGCACTTTGCACTGTCATCGGAAACATGGCCCTTTGAAACATGCATAACACCATTCCTCTTGTGTTCCTCTGCAAGTTGACGCGTAGGTTAGATCTCAAGTCTCAGTGAACACTTTTTGATGTATCTTCTTCATGTACTAACAATTTCCTCAAAGACTATGGCTAGTCCCACTGGCACAGAGGATGAATAGAAGAGGACAGAAAGAAGACGGAAGAGAACAAGAAAAAAGGAAGCAGGAATAAAGGTAGTGAAACATTAACACAAAAACTATTATTAGTCCTTTAAACTCCTAATATTTTTCTGTTCTTCAATCTACTGCCATCAGTAGAAGCTCCTCTCTAAAATATATCAAAACCATAAGGCATTCTTCCCAAAGGATGCATTCGTCACAGGTAAACCAACAAGCATTATCAGACCTGACCTCTACTTTTACATTCTTGGATGCAGAGCCATGAAAACATTCAAGTGGGTGGAAGTTTGGTGCCTGAATCAATGAAAATGACCCATAAAACACACTCTGCATATCCTAGATATCTGATATGAAACATGTATCTAGTCCTTCTCAAGTGAAATCCGGGGAAATCCAGATTTCAGAATCAGCCATCCTTGACAGGGATAAACATCTTAAAACCTATCTCAAAACCCAAGATTCACAATGTTGCCATCCACAGACCTACAAGCACAAGGAGTGTGCAGTAGTCTAAATGAGCAATGCATATTACACCAAACTTCATTAGAATTAGGATAAGATTAAATATTAATGCACAGAAATTTCTGGTTTTCCTAAAGCAAGTCATACAGGAATAATGGGGCATAGCCTCAGATCTATATAAAGAATCTTCACATTTTGCCTCCTCTACACATACAATACTGCCATTGACCTCAAGCTGTGTTCACAGTAAAGAAGCAGAAAAAAGTTGAGAGAAGATTGAAGCAGATAATTTTTTCTCAAATATAGATTTCTAGTTATACAAATAGAAACCATCTACAGAGCTGCTACCTTTCAAATAAAAACAGCATGAATGCTAACTACTTGACAATCATATATTATAAAGTACATTAAAACTGAGTACTATTCTCAAGATATGTATTTGTTCCTCTTTGCATCACTAGCCCAGATGACAGCACAGAGCCAGCAGCTGTCTCGAGTGAAGATGCCAATACATAGTCTTTGAAAGGAAATGTTCTCTCTCTCTTTAGTAACTGTGTCCATCTATTAGCAGATTTGAACTATCCAAAAATCACTTTATAATTAGCAGATGTCTTCTCAATTAAGATTTTAAGTTAGATACTGCTATTTCTTGCACAGAAGCCTAAAAATGGAGACACTACTAATTCACAGGATTATTGTGAATACACTACACTATAGAGTATTCTGAAAAGTAAAAAGCAGTATGCAAAAGACAAGTCCCGTAAAAAGAAAAAGAATGTATCTTTGTGTTTGTGGTGCTTGTGATAGTTGCTATAAAAGTGAAAAACCTTATCAAAAGTCTATTATTAACAAATGCCTATCAAGGAGATTTTTTTTTAAGCCACTCTGTACAAGGTGATGCTTCCATCACCTGACCAAAGGGTTTCTAACCTGTCTGAAAGGCAGAGAGCTCTACATTCTTTAGGGCACCGTTTAAAATGAAAGACATTTCAACAAAAATTTATAAACAGATTAAAAAAAAAACAACACCCAAAAAACACAACAACAACAACAACAACAACAACAAAGCCTAAATTCCTTTCAAACACTAAATCGTGTAGGTACCAAACATACACTAGATAAACAAATTTGTTCACGTTTTGTGGTAATACATGCTGCTTACCAAATACCTGTCAAACTCTGTAAAAACTTCAGGTTACAGGTAAACCCTTGCCATAATTACCAAGGAGAAGAAATCAGCCTTGCCATTGGAAATGTTTAAGTAAATATCATCAAGCTTGGAGTTCTCCATTTGGTGGTTCTTTGCTTACCTTCCAAAACCCTGATTACACGCTAAAGGAAAAGCATAAGAAAAGAGATCTCTGTTGAATTGCTCCATTAAACTTTCCACAGATTAAAAATGCAATGACTAAATTAATACTTTGCAACAACCTTCAAAAAAATATAGCATTACCCAACATGAGCTGGGCTGAAGACTGCATGGGAAGCTGGTAAGGAAAGCAGAAGCAAGTAGTTTTAGTTTTCAGTACTTGTAAAAGATAAGGTATGTAACAGTCTCTCAAAGGAATTTATATATTCCTACTCTCACAATACATGAGCATCATGCAGTGTACCCTGGAAAATGGCACTGAAAATAAAACGGGATTTTTTTAAAATCATAAAATTCTAAACTCCTTTCACTCTTCTTTCCCACTGCCTCCCACTCTTCCTCAGCAAAATGGCATTCAATGTGCAATTGTATCTACTGTGGGGATGCCCATTCCCTTCACCTAACTAGGGACTGTGATGAAATAGGAGGAAGGTTATCAGCTCCAGCCACTTTCAGAGGTTTCAACCACCCAGTCTTAGAGCAAGGCTCATTAATCTATTTTCCTAGATTGCCCACTATGGACTACTTCTTCCCTTTTTCTAAAAGGAAAAGATTTTGTAAGAAAAAAAGGTTTTGTAAAAACTGATTTTGTAACAGTATCCCAATAATAGGCCCTAAACCAAGTGACAAACAAACAAACAAATTAGTTGCAGTGTCTATCTGCTTTACTGGAGGAAGAGGTAGAAACACTGCATTCTACAAATGAAAGCTCCTACACTTCTCACGCATTTCCTGGCTTGGTCAGACTTCTCCATTTCTGTTATGGTGTGGACAGTAAAACCATAAAATGAGTGTTAAAAAAAAAATTTTTAAAAAAATCACAGGTCAGCACATGAGAAAATGACCATAGTACAACTGTAATAATAAATAAGTATGTCACTGAAAGGTAGCCATTCTGTTATGTGCAGTTCCAATAATTAATTCATGGATCAATGCTCTCTTTTGAAGGTTATCCAAAATTGCAAGCAGGAAGCCTTGACCAGGGAGGTGATATTAAAAGGTCAATGTTAAAAAAAATAATTAAAAAAAAAACCCAAAACCCTATCATTTGTCCAAATCCACCACATTTTTTTAAATGGGCCACTGTGGCTTTTTCCTATATTTAGCACTCAAAATTACTATCTTGGTTATCACAAAGTTGGAATTTGCAACCCTCAGCATTATATTTGGTTGCCATGTGAAATATGCCAGCTGCTTCCCACTTGGGTATCTTGTGTCTGCTGAGGGAATGAGGC
>WTSP01015740.1:0-22937 GCA_025331215.1 Actenoides lindsayi | reverse complement strand
AAGAAAAGAAAAAAAAAGTAGATTATATGCATAAACTCCGGGTCCATTTCACTTGTAAATATTCCTTGAGTTTTGTCAGCAATGTTATGCAAAGCTATTTAAATTAGCAGATTGTAAAAGAGCAGTACTGCCAGTTTGACGCAGGATTGATCACGGACGGGAAAATTTCTTAGAAAGGACTGGGATCCATTTACATCTCAATTAGTGGGAAATCGGTGGTCATTTGAAGGAAAACAGGTTTTTCCAGCCCAGCTGTTCAGCATTTCGGGAGTTGAAATGACTCCTACTGTCAGAACGCAGCATGGGTCAGACAAATCACAAGAACCGATTTTTTCCCCTCACAGACAAGTCGTGTGAGGAAAACCGGCTCCGAAGCTCATCGGGTCAGAAGCGGAACCTCGCGGCGGCCCCGCCGTGACCTCGCGGTGCCGAATCGTTGGGTTTCAGGGGAGCCCCGACTACGGCTGCGATAATCTGTCTGTCGGTTTTGAGAAGTCTGCAGGTTCTGTCGTCTGAAGGTATCTTTTTCTCCTGCCGTAAATTCCCCGCCAGTGAATGGCTCTGCATGATGCCGCGGGGTGGGCTGTGTCACACGGGAAGGGACAGCGTGGCACCGAGTCCCCCCCCGTGCGGAATGAACCCAGAGAATAAACGCAATTTCAGTGGGATAGACTTGAGGGGGGGGGGAAAGTGTCGGTTTATTTAGATGTGAGTTACAAACACTGGGAGCCTCAGTTTAAAGTTCCAGTGTCGTTGATGAAACTATTTGGTGACGACTCGGATCGCAGACATTTCACTATCGGGATGACGAGCGCCGTCACGGCCACACTTTCCATTTCCTGAAGGTGCGTTTTACGTACTGTCGGGAGATGCTTTATTGGCGAAATCAGTAACACAACGGCACCAAAGGCCGAACTGCCGATGTCGCTGGCGAGGCTGCGTTCCCCGAGGCGTGAGCCCGAGGGGCTCCTCCGCCCCGGGGAGCAGAGCACCGACCGAGCGGGGACGGGGAAGGGATGGGGCCAGGCTGCCGGTTCCTGCCTCCCGCCCGCTGCAGCGCGGCGGGGCCCGGGAGCGGGCGTTCGGCTGCCGGGGCTCTGGTCCGGGCCGAGCTCCGCTCCTATCTCCGCTCCCCGCCTGGCCCCGCTCCGGGCATGGCCGCGGGGGGAATCCCGCAGGGTCTCGGGAGCCCGGGCACGGCGGGACCCGGGTGTGCGGCTCTCGGCACGGCCGGCGCTGCCCCGGGGGGGGTCCCACCGCGGCTGACGGTCCGTGTGCGGGTCCTGCCGCGTCCCACCCAGCAGCCCCTCGTTCAACCCAAACCCGGAGGGTCTGGAAAACTTGCAGGTGACTGAAGGAACAGAACAAACAGCCTCGACCCCACTGTGCGAGTTATTGCATTTCTATAGAACGTTAAAAATACAGGAACATTGTATTTTAAATGTGCTTACTTAGAGAAATTAAAAAGACCATTATTTTATACATGGAGTAATGCGATAGACGCATAAATACTGGTTCAGGACTTTTCTGTCACCTTTCACCGTCTGAAAACCCTGTTCTAGAGGTCGGGTTTTCACGTCCCGCTGTACTGCGTGTCAGGGACGATCTGTGCCAGTGCAGCACCAGCGTGTGCTGGTGAGAAACAGCCCGGAGATGCACGGTCCCGTGGCGAAGAGCTGGAAGCAGCGCATCTGCCAGCGAGGTGCAGCAATTTAACAATTAAACAACCGGTGCGTTAGCGTTTAGATTTTTAGAAAAATTTAATTATAATAACTATGAAACTTGATTACGGTGTTATTTGAGGAAAGGAATTATGTTCTTTTTGATAAAAATTCAATTGGTTTTGAGAAAATTATTTCTCCTTTCATGGGATGCAGAAAATGAAAGTAAAAGAAGATTCCCCGCCCAGTATAAAATTGACCAAAGTATGGTACCTGTTTACCATAAATAAATTGCACCTAGAAGGCAGAAGAAAAGCTTATATGTAATTTCTATATGGAGTTTGGATATTGTTCTCTGGTTTTTAAAAAAAGAACTGAAGATATTCCAGTTGTGATGCTGGATGGTGGGCTGCTGTTGTCACCCCAGAGATGGCAGGTTTAAGACAGTAATTCTTAGAGGCTTTACTTTCTCTTGGTGTGAAGAAATGAAGCAGGCAGATAGGAAAATTTAGGCATGTGATTGTCTTTTTTTTTTTTTTTTTTTAAAGACTCAGATTTTCTCTCAAACATTCTTTTAAATGTGTAGCATGTGGCAGTGGTGTTGTTTTCACCTGTTGGTGGGTCAGAAGTTAAACAATCTCCTTAATATCACATCATGTATAATCAAATTGACAAGATATTACAGGGTTACTGACAGTACCCAATTACTAAAAGTACAAGAGACCTTCTAAAACTCCAGTGCGTGGTATATTTAATAGTGCAAAGTTATTTAACAAAATGGAGTCTATATGTTATACAACTGCATGTTGTTATTAAATGCATAGACCCAGGCAAATCCAGGAGAAGCATTAACAGGCGTGGTGGCTGAGAGACGATGAACTGCCTTATCCTGCAAGGTTTAACTCCATTTGAAAACAGTGATTTCCACTGAAGTCTGATGCTGTTACTGTTATGTTTTTGTAAACAGATTTAAGTGCTTCAGTTTCAGAGGAAGAAGCTGTTTCGAGCAAATCTTTGTGGTAGTGATACCTGTGCTTTGCATGTATAGAATTATCCTGGTGCTGCAGTGCCTCTCATCCTGCAGTGCCTGCTGATGCTGCTTGTGAGAGCACAACCGGCTGGTGCTTCGGCCCTCAGCTAAGGGACAACGACGGAGGGTGATTCGCTGGTACAGATGCTAAATGTCATGGGTGAGAAAAGTTGAGAGTGGATGAATAGATCTGCCTCTCAGAAACAACTGAATGAAAAGCGAATTAAATTGGCACTTTAAACATTCCAATGTTCTAACATAGCAAAAGCAAATATGAGAACAGGGCTGAGAATACCCTTTGGCTAATTAAGTGGCTAAGCACTCTTACAAATGGTAAAGATTTGCCATTTTTAGGAATCTTGTTGCTTGTGAGTCATTTTTTTTTCTGCTATGAACCCCTTTGGAATTATGTTTCCAAAGACTCCCTGGAGCCTCTCTGTCTGCCGCAGTGGCTGTAAGGCTGCAGCTGTATGTTGCACTGAAAGCATAATAGAATTAGCTACAGGAGCTGAAAATGAAACACAAAAATTAACACAGCTCCAAATTGACTAAATACATACATCTCCAAAGGCAGTTGTGACACTTGACTAAGGCTGGGTAAAGGTTTGGCTGTCCCCTGCTATAAAGCAGGTCAGGGTAGCGGTGTGTGGGGCTGCCTCTTGGCACCCTCGGGCACAGCTGTGGAACAGTGACACAACCTAAGTGTCACCGCCTGGAACCTTTAGTGGGGTTAAAAAATCAGAAACAATCTTGTAAAAGCTCTTTGGTAATTTAAGCACTGAAGTAACATGATGCCCTGATCCTCCACTGAGAATCATGCAACTTGATTTTTCATGTTGTAGGGTCTTTTTTTGTTTGGGTTTTTTTTTGTTTTTCTGTATGAGGTTTCTAACAGTCTTCAATGCTTGGAGTTAACAGGTGTAAGTAACAGGAATGCAGTAGTCAGGGTAACCTTTCTAGGCTAAGACTGTTGAAAAAATAGCAGAGCCTGCTCTTGGCTCAGTTTGTGCTTGCAGCTACCAGCCAAGGACAGCATCAGCTGGCCGGCACTTCACTTGGCATAACTGTGATCTTCCTGCAAGGACAGACGCCTGTTGGCCTGTCACCTTCCCATGCCCCAACCAGGCATTGAGGTTTCTCAAGCCACCAGAAACAGAGTGACAGCCAGTGCACCAAACTGTTCTGGCTGTACGCTAGTAACACAAACAAGCAACACAGAAGGCTCAGGTTTAACTTTTTTTTGGCATGCCTGCTGCTGGAAACTCAGCCAAACAGGTCCTTCAGAATCGCCCAATTACTTTTCCCTTTGGCTGCCACCTACTATGTCAGTTTTTTACAGCAGAATTAAAATGTCCCCAAGACATAGGCTTATGTAATGGAAACAATGACCTGTATATCATACTGGAAGTATGGTACCAAATAAACTATTTCCTTCAGCCAGGATCTTGTTTTGCACTGCGATCAGGAAGGGCTCAGAAATCATTGCTCCTAAGGTTTAAAATTCACCACTTTTCTGAAAAATACCCTTAAAGCACCAAGTGGCTTTGCCAGTGGCGCAACACAAGAATGCACCAATTACTGTACTGTTTTGTATTTAACATTTATCACAGGTTAGTGGTTTGTAGGCTGGTAAGAAAGCCTGTTACTGCAGACTGTGGATGACTTTCTGCCAACTGCTGGGACCGAAGCTGGGTGTTGGCCACACAGAACAGTACGTGAGCAAACGAACCATCAGCATACGGAGCTGGCTGAAGGAGGCAAAGAAAAGTAGCACTTAATAACTGCTGGCCGAGGAAAGCAGAACCCACGAACACAGCTGGGCTGGAGCTGGGAACACAGCGAAGCAGAGAACAGCACTGGTAGAGCTGCCCTGTGCACAGGAGGATCCCAGCCCCTGGCTGAGGCCAGCACAGAGCACCGTGAAGCTGCTGCTTTTCTGCTCTGACCTCCACACCAGGTGCTGTTCTTCAGCTGACCAATGCATGGCTTTGTGCTGTTCTGAAAGCTGCACACAGCTGGGCACGGGTCTTACATGGATTAAAACCCTCAGGGGTGACAACCCAGATTTTACAGCCTCTCTGCTCTGAAAAAATCAGAAGGGCTAAACCCAGCATTTGGAAGTGAAATGCTTGCAGAGAACACGGACGAAGGCTGGGGCAAACCAGTTACTTCTGTGAAAACTAACAGAGTAAGAGATTGTTAATTCAACAGTGCCGTTAAAAAAAAAAAACCCAAACCATTCTAAGATTTTGTTCTCTGTGCTTCTGTGGCACTAAACCTGTTCACAATTCTGCTTCATTACCTTTTTACTGGTAAATGTCCGTAAGAGTTACTACTTAGAACAGAGCAGTATTTATATCTCTTACAAAGAGCATCACAATTATTACTCAGTTTGCCATTTGCATTCAAACACCTATATCATGCTTTCAGCAAAAATATCAAGATTGCTTTCGGCATCATCCTCGGGCTCTGACTCCTCGCTGTGATGCTCTGCAGAGGCGCCAACATCCCGTTCTTGCATCGTCCTTCTCTTCCTTCTGCGAACGTACGCAGGGCGGCTCCTCCCCAGCTCCTCAGAGAGAGAGTTGTTGGCACCGGTGGCAGTTTCCAAAGCCAGCTCCAAGCATTTGTAGAATCTACAAACAGTTGTGGAGTTGTTATTTTGGTACCTTTGCTCAGGATCTGCAGAACTGCTCTGAGAAACTAATGCTTTTGTAATATAATCAAAATGTGCAAAGAGAAGAAAATTGTTACTAACACTGAAACATTCTAGCTGATATTGGAAGAAAAATTAGAGGTAGTGGCAGGTATCCCATGATATCACTTCTCTTTGTAATGCTCCTATGTTAGAAATCAGTGAGTGATGTACTCGGGGGCCATGAAGACCCTGCCTGTCTTATAGAAACTATACAATGGCATCAGGTTAAATGTCTGATGAACAACAGTTTTAATGACCGGATGGACTGCTACTATTATCACTTCTGACTTTAACAACTACAGAGATTTTCAGTGGGCTTATAAAAATAAACTGGTCTGAGTACATGTCGGTGTCTCTCCAGCGTCCTTTTGATCCTAGTGCTCTTTGGCTCTTCTGCCTGTTCTGTTCCTCAGCTGGAGACACGTGTAAAGACCCAAAGTGCGTGTAACTTTCCACCACCTTCATAAATCATCCATTTTGGAAACTATAAAAAGCATTTAGTGGATTGAAGTGTGCACTGCAATCTGAATACTTCTGGAGTGGTTATTGTGATAGAATAACAAGTGCTGCTGTCATTAGAAGAAGAAAATAAACCCCACTCAGTAACAAAGACTGAGAACTCGTGTTTACAGATTTTCGCTTAAATGCTTCGTAGTCCTCAGAGCTCAAAAAATTAATTGAAATTGTATTTTAGACTTTGGGAGAAGGTTGTCTGGTTTTGGCTGGTGGTTTATTTTTCTTTTTTTTTTGTCATAACCTCTCTCACTTTTGCATTTAGATGCTATGAACAGGGCTGGTGTACTCTTACAAACCTGTCAATCCTCCTGGTGTTTTCTTCCATTTTCCGATTAGCTACGTGTATCAGAAATTCAATATATTCTTCAGAGACCATCAATTTCCCCTTTTGACTCAATGGAACTTCTAAGCAATGAGTGCTCCGCACAGCCTGAAAACACACAGAGAAAGATTTATCTAGAGTTAAGTTGTTTTTTTTTTTTTTACTTTATGCAGGTTATTTAAACAATATGGAGAGTTCATTACAGGAAAAAATACACTTATCCACACTACTGGTTAGTTTGCTGTCAACTAAAGCAGAAAGGTATTTCTTTGCTATAGCATGCCCTGTGACAGCTGTCAATCACATTACAATTCAGATCTTGGCTCCTAAGAAGTCAAGGTTAATGATAATGGTACAATTCTCTTACATTGCTTACAGGTAAGTAGAAAAGTCCTTACCATCATAATTTTTCCTCCTCGGCCAACTGTAATACCAGAGTTCCTGAACCCAGAATTGATAGCCACTGAATGCTGCAGAACAAAGAAATGCATTAAACTGGTCTTAGATACTTTCATAGCAAGAAATAATTACAGATGGGTTGCAATGCAGTTTATAATCTCAGTTTTGAAAAAATGCAAAAACTTACTCAAAACCACCTCTCCACATTAATGCAATAGTAGTTACATCAAACTCACATAGTATCACAAGTTGTGTCTACTTTTCAAAGAACTACAGTCAGTTTTGATTGTCTGATCCTAATCCATTAACGTCTCCCTGGGCACTGCACCATTATATTTAACCACGTAGACAGTTGTGTAATGCTGTTATATCTCTAAGTGTAGCAATACTGTAAGAGAAGCCGACCAATTCTTTTCTGAATTAATGAAGGAAGAAACCCATTGCCCATTACTCTCTGGATTCATTCTGGAAAGGCAAAAGGATTGAAACAGTGGAGCCAAATGGGCTGGAGATAGCAGAATGATGGCTAAAACCCCATCACTCTCAGCCAGCCAGAGCAACCCAGGCTCACTGGGAAGAAAGTTTACCAGGCAATCTACTTCTGCTTGAACACCGAATTGTAGGTGAATAATTTAGTTTTTCTAAAAAGTACAGCACAATCTCTATGAAGCTTAAAGTAATGTTTTCTTCAGGTATTAAACATACAGCACATCTGCGACTATTTTTCGGTGCTAACGCTTACTCAGGAGCCAGGACTTTTACAGCACAACAATGGAACATTGTTACTTGATGCGATTTTACCAGAAGCTGTGCGTCTTGCAGCTCTTGACATAGCACATGAAGAACAAATGGTTCAAACTTGAGCACGACGTCACCAGTGGCTTTCTCTAGTGCTGTCATCTGGAAAACACCAAAATATTTATATTAATACTGCAAGTGTGTGCTCTTACGACACCAAAAAAGAATAAAATAATAGCTAGTTAGTGTGTGAAACAAGCACTAAAAACACAGCAAACAAGTTCCAAGCAATCAGGTTTGTTCAGCTGCTTTTGATTTTTTTGTTGCTCATAGTTCATAGGAATTCCACGGATTTCCATGATTCTGTTTCCTAAACTGACTCAGTTTGATAGAAATTCATCACAAGATAGTCTTTAAAAACTAGAAGAAGCGTGCTTCCATGTTTACTTCTTTGCACATTCAAATGAATCGATGCAGTCAGTGCAGTGTGGGAACAGGAATGTTTCACTGCAATCAGAGAAAACCTGAGCAGGTTTTTTAGGGGGTTGTTGCTTGTTTGTTCTTTTTTTAAACTGTTTTTAAAATCAGAAGACATTTAGTTTCTGAAGTACATTCCTCAACTTCAGAAAACTTTTGCGGTTCAGAAGATTAAATTCATGGCCTAACATACTTGATCACATTTTGATCTTGGTTTAAATAATAATGCATAGCCTACTGTATAAGAGTTATAAAGACAAAAAATTCAGAGGTTGAAATTAGAACCATGAACCCACAAGACAAGGAAAAAAAACCCCAATGAATTAACTTCATGATTATAAAATTAAAAAAATTACCTTCAGACCCCTCAGTTCTGCTGGAAGATTTGTGGTGATTTTTTCCTGGGTTTGTGTGTGCAGAAAGCTGTATGGCATCCTGCGTGGCTTACTACTACAATTTCTGTACTTTCCTATACTAGCTTTATGCAGAGAAACCTTAAGGGCTGCTATTACTTTCTTCCCTTTGGAAAGGTTGCTTTGAGGCAGTTATATTACTTAATTAAGTGTATGATTATTTAATCATAAGCACTGTTTGCCCTCTCTTCTTGTTTGCCTTCACTTGCTTAATTCACGGCACTAAAAAATTTGCTCTCTTGAGAAATTTCAGCTGTTCCCCAAACTGTGTTGTTCAATCTAGCCCTTCTCATCTTTCTTGTAAAATTAAAATAGCCAATAAAAATTCTCAGGAAATAATCAAATTCATATGCTTTTTAAAGGCACGATTGCATAAACGAAAGCTGCTGGAGTACCATGGTCTCCTTCCCTTTAAACATCGAGAAGTATTTAAACGTATGTATGCGGCTTCTCCCCATGAACGTTGCTATTTCCAGGGGAAAGCAGGTCTTCCTGACTGGCTGGCTTGGTAATTTCTGCACCAGATTTTTAAACAGTGCCCGTGTAACCACAGCAGCACTACAGCCAAGGAGAGGCAGCAGTGCTGACTGTGGCGTAACACAGCGCTGGACAGAAATGCCTCAGCTGGGTTATCTAGGGCTTGGAGATGCACTGGCACCGTGCTGTCCCATGCTAGAGCACTGTGCCGGTGCCTGAGCAGCCCATTACGCTTGGAGGCCAAGCGAGACAGGCTTGTCTCCGAACAGAGAACACGTCACTAGCTGCCATCAGCGTGTGTGATGTCACCGATGGTGTTTGTAAGGGCTTCTGCTTCTCTGAAAAGGGTCAGTAATTTAGCAGATACTGTAGAGGCTGCTTTTCAGCCAGAATGCAATAAATAAAAGTTAATAAAGTCACACTGACTGAAATCACCTATGCATGTTAGCACTACCCCAAAGCTGTCTTACAATGCTCATTTCCTCAAAAAGCTGATTAATGGAACAAAGTACTGTCAGTAAAGGCTTTTTATTATCTTACTGCATCTAAATCATTAATTTCCTGCAAATTCAATTTAATAGGAAAATACTGAAAGCAATTTTCTATCAAGTCTATGAAGTCTGAGACCCTCATTTGTTACCAGTGAAGCTGATGGGAAAACATCCACTGGGAACAGGATTAGGCCCCCCATCTCTGAAGAACCAAAGTAATTGTTGTTGTGAAGCGACAGAAAGCACTTGTCGGCAATAGGTGAAAAAGCTCCCAGAGAGGGAAAGCATTGCGCTGCAAACCCAGGAGCAGTCGCTAAAGCCACACGAAGCAGAGAACGAGTGATGGTGTCAGTGGCAGCGCGCTGACAGTCAGGCAAACACAGCGTCTGTTCTAGAAAGGGTGTGCATCAGTCGGACAGCTTTGCTGCTGCATGGCTGTAAGTTACAGCGTGACAAGGGCAGCGCACAGCCCACGGCATCCAGCAAAACCTGCTGTGGAGAAAGGGGTGAGGTGACGCCTTGCTGGGAAGACGCTGCGCTGATGCTCAGGCTGGATGTCAGGGAGGTCTGGCAGCAGGATGCAGTCCAGAACTCAATGGCACCTTACTGGTCTGTCTGTATGGACATACAGACAAAACCAGTGCGCAGAGGTCCTGCCAGAGGCGAATGCTCTGACCGTGCACATCTTGAACAGCAGTGGGCCAGGTTCTGGTAGGCACGCACCCGAGCGCAGCAAGGAAAGCAGACCGCCCATTCCAGATTCACACTGCCGTGTAATTATAAGGTTATATCAGTGTCATATCAATGACCTTGCAAAGAGGTACTTTGTAATAAATGACGCTTTTTCTCTAGGCATTGGGAGGAGTGAGGGATAAAAATAAATTACACAGCAAATATCCTATGTTCATGTTGTAGAGGTTAATGTACGTACTGAGGTCAAATGATCTGATGGACAGAAAGCACAACACAGAGCAACACGACCTGACTTGCCTTCTCACTTCCCGAGTGCTGCACTAGCAAAGCTTTATCATACATTGGAGTGTAGGAGTTTAAAAATTAATCAAAGACTTTTTGCTTAACACTTACAATTCCTGCATTAAAAAATAATAATCCCATTTACCAGTTAAAGGGAACAGGAAAAATCAGAGTATTTCCTCTGGTAAGAGCCAGCAACAACCCATTGTGCCCTATCCCAGCGAAAATTTGCTGAAGGAAATTAACGAAGACAAATATTTTGGAAGAGGGGTTTTTTTGTATGTGTATGATAAAGTGAGCTATGAAGAGTGAATTTTGATCTTGTAACCGCTTTTTTAGGGGGACAGACAAAGCAAAGAGATGTGCATAGGGAGGAGACTTTTTTTTGAAGCCATGCTAAAAGTACCCAAACAAACCAGTATATATACACATTTTTTTAATTTCTGGGGATTTTAAGATACTAAATTAAAAATGGAGTATAAGAGAGTCCTTGTTACTTTAGTTTCAGGTAGCTGGCTGTAAATGAAATGATGTTGGCACAGCATGCTGCGCTCAAGGCAGTTTTAAATTCAAGACAGTTTTTTAACTCTAAACAGTGTTAGCTGTCTGAAGGAGTTACTGCACACAGAATGAACGTGCTCATTGGTGTGCTCTCCTGAACACATCTACGTTTAATGGAAACAAAGGGACTCATTTTGCTGTTTCTGGAATTGCTGACCAGAACAACAAAGCAAGAAGGGCCATAGCTTATGAAACAGTTAATGGGGACAACATGAAATATTTGTTAATCTCCACTGAACGGTTCTGGCAGAGGTGTTACAACTGCTGCATTAATGTGTGCATCAGACTCCAGCTGCTGGAGAAGGGGATAAAGGCCACACTGTCCTGCACGAGCGTCCTGCAGGAACGCTGCTGCTCCACTTGGCATCCCCTGGGATGCTGCTCGGCACAGAACTTCCCAGGTGAACACCTGGCCTCGTGTGGCAACCGTTACCGCAGCACCGACATGGGACACAGCGCCTTTGTCCAGCCCAGCACACTCTGTTCGTGACCAGGTCATCACTGTCCAACAACCAGCAAGTGTTCTACCAAAACTAAGCTTATTTTAACTTTTGGATAGAGAGGCTTTTAAATCAAATCTAGTCTCCAGCTGATACCTTGCTGTCAACCCAACAAGAAGGGAGAACAAAGAGCAGGTAAAAAGCTGCAGAAGTGAAAAATACATTGTTATACTAACAATAATCTTATAGAAAAGGAAGAACACTTGCTTAGAAAAGTGTTATTTCTGCTTATTCTGAATATGGAAAGGGCTTGTAAAAATAAGAATCGTATCTTAGGTTTTCAGAAATCGTTTTTTGGACAGTTTTCTGCTACAGAAGCAATAGCAACTACTGACTTCTTGTTGAGCAATTGTGATGTGGAGCTTATATGACTCCAGACAGTAAGAAATTATTCAAGTTTAATTATCAGCTGCATTTACAACTATGCAGACAATTTGGTGCTAAGCTTAAAAGCACTATCTTCAAAACAGGAATAAAAAATTTATTCAGCAGAAAACCTGCAGAAAAGTTTAAAATTAACAGTGTCAACTCATCTCAGGAACAAGAATAAAAACCCTAAATATTTGTTTATATTTTACATTACATGCTTTCTATGACATTAGGAACATTACATCAAATTAATATAAAAGTTATGTTGTATTGTCCTCTTACCACATCATCTTTGACACAAGTTTCATGTGTGACCATGAGCCACGTGCAGTTTTTCTTCTGGATCTCAGAGCTGTTTATATCCTGCTAATGAAGAGAAGCGATTACACAAGCACTACAGGCAGGTGATGCTTCGGCTTTGCTCATATAAAAAAAAAAAAAGGTCCTTCAGAATAAATAACGTCGCCTTTAAAAAAAGGCGTGGTTTATAAACGTACAAAAATATATTTATGTTCAGTTCAAGCCCGAGTTATCCGTGCTTATGTCCGTTCTCAGCGGCAGCGCTGCCGTCCAGTACCGCAAAGATTTACGTCCCAGCAACTGCTACGGAAAAGCGGCACCGAGACGGTGACGCAGCGAGTGCTGCCTCCCGCCTCACACGAGTTTGCTCTGCGGGTCCAGACCGTGTCCCGCACACTGCCGGGGCGCGGGCGCCAACCCCTCCGCAGGCCAGCGGGGCCCGGCTCCGAGGCCTGCGCCATCCTGACGCGGGAGAAGCCCCGAGTGCCCCCGGGGCGGCCATCAGCAGGCAAAGCCCGCGGCGCTGCCCGGGGCCGGCAGAGGCGCCGCCCGGCCCAGCCCCGAGGCTTCGGGCAGGGTCCTCCGGAGCTCTGCCGCGGCGGGAGCGCTCGCAGCCGGGACTCACCGCGGCGCTGCCCTGCGCCAGGACGAGGCGGCCCGAGCAGGAGCTGGTGGTGCAGAACCGGGACCGCCCGTTCAGGAGCCGCACGACGGCGGCGGCGCCTTCGTCCAGCGCGCCCTTCCTGCTGCCGTCCGCCCGCGCCAACCGCTGCGCCTTCCGCTGCGGGAAGGACGCCATGGGGGAGCGCGTGTGGACGGACCGTCCCCGCTACTACGGCGGCCGCCGCGGGAGCCCGACGGGAGCCCGCCAGGGCCAACCCTCCCAGGCGAAGGCCGTGGGGCGGGCGGAGCGTGGGGCGGGCGGAGCGCGGGGTGTCCGTCGCTGCGCCCGCCCTCCGGTTACCGCTACCCGCCCTCCGCCGCCGATCGGCCCGGCCCGGGCCTGCTCTCCGCCGCGGCGGCTGCACCAGCAGCGCTCCGGAGGTAGGCGGTGGGCGCCAGGGGTCCCCCGTAGCCTCTGGGGCTCGGTTCAGCCCCGGGCGGCGGGACGGGGCGGTCGGTGGCCCCGCGCTAACCGTACCGGCTGCCCGCGGCTTACGGGGCCAGGCTCCGCAGGCCGAGGCGGACACGGCCGCGCTACCCCGGACCAGCGGGAGCCCCAGGGCTGGCCGCGGCTACGAGGGGTGGCGGGGCGGGGCCTGGCTGCAGGGGCGGGGCCGGTGGCGGCGGCGGGGCCGGGATGTTCCCGGTCGGGCAGGGGTGTTCCCGGTCGGGCAGGGGTGTTCCCGGTCGGTCCGCGCCGCGGGGCCGCGTTTCCCTCCGGAGAAAGGAATCTGGAATGTCTGCACTTTGTTCTTTGCCCGCTTGTTTGAATGTCCTGTGGTATCTCCTGGTTTTGGTAGCTGAGGAGTAGTTTTTTGGTGTGTGTTTGTTGGTTTTGTGGGTTTTTTTCCTATAGGTTTTGGTGGTAAGCAGGAGAAGTGACTGGAATGTCAGAATTTAATAGTAAATTGTCAGTGTTTTCCCCCAAAGCACTGCACACCTCTGCCTATGTGACAGCAGTGCAGTGTTCACAGGAGCTGCTGTAGACATACTTCTGTGGAGAAATTATTTGCATGTGGTTCTCTTGATACCTATAAAGTCCTGCAAATGGTAGGGTTAATTTTATGCCTTTTGCAAGACTTGGGAAAAAGAAAAAACAAACCAAAAAAACCTTACCACCCAGACTGAAATCAGGAGCATGGCTCAATTTCATCAGTTGCTTGACAGAAGGTTGTTTGATTTCTTGATTTTGAAAATGCAAAATAAATTACAAAGATGATACAATATTATTGTTTCTTTTTTTTCTCCCCAGATATTCTCATTGCTATGGCAGCCACAAGAAATGTGATGAGAGCTGTCAGAGTTTTTGAATTTGGTGGCCCTGAAGTGCTTAAACTCCAGTCAGATGTCTTAATTCCCAGTCCAAAAGAAAATCAGGTATGTATGAGTTCTGTGAACTGAAGTAGCGATATTGAATAACAGGTACTCTCAGAACAGCATGAAGAATACAAAACAAAACTTTGCGTCTGGAATATGTGGGTTTTGATCAACATATTCATTCTACTGGAGACACAGTGTTTAAGAAAGGTGAGCTTTTTACTGTTACATGGGCTGTGTATTCCATATAAAAGATTCCTTGAAAATGGCTTCAGTTCAACGCTGAATTTTTGCTGACTCTGTTTAAGAATGTAGTTCAAATGCCATGATACTGTGCTGTGCATTCCAGTTCTAAATCTCTTTAGCTATTGCTTAAGAAGCATCTTTTCTTTCAGGTGTTAATTAAAGTCCATGCCTGTGGGGTAAATCCTGTCGAGACATACATTCGTTCTGGAACTTATGCTCGAAAACCAGCTTTGCCCTACACTCCTGGTTCAGATGTGGCTGGTGTAGTAGAAAGTGTTGGGGAGCATGTGACCACATTCAAGGTATTTATACATTGGGGTTTAATCCATTATTGCTTGTTGTATGTTTTGTGTGTGATTGCTGTACTACTGCTGGTTTTATTGCTTATAGTCATATCATCTGTTCGGGGGGGGGACATCACCTTCCTTGCCTGGTGGGAACAGGAGGTCATACTGGCAATCGGGCAGCCTGCAGACTGGGTAGTCGGGGAGCCTTGAATGTGATTGACCTCCAAGAGTTAAAAGGTCTCAGAAGAGACACTTCAGTTTATCTGCTCAGAGCAGTGGTATCAGGTGTACAAGAGTTGTGGTGCATAACTATTTTTGTGTCATTGAAGAAGCAGTTGAAGTTGGATGTTTCCAGCTTGAGGAAATCATTTCATGCAGAATGGAAAAATTTCCTGTGAGGTATTGGTTTTTTGGAATTGGAAATAGCTTTTATTTTACTGACTTCTAAACCACCATAAATTACATACTAAAACCCCATAAATTGCATATTTGTTGTTGAAACTGTTCAAATAGCTTATTACTCCAGCCTAGTAATTTTAGTTAGGTTTGCTCAGGGGGAAAGCCTTGGGACAGGAGAAGGCAATTATCAATTTGCCAAAAGATATCTATGAAATTTATTTAGTTTTTTAAATCTGTTTTTCTTTCCAAGTCACTAGACTGTTGGTCTCAGGCAAACATAAAAATTGTTAAAATCGTATTGGAAGTCCCTGACTTGGAATTTACATAGCTATTGTGGGAGAGATGAGAGATTTGGTTATCTAGAGAGAAGTATCATGTTTATTCATATTTTCTTATCAGTAACGTTCTGTATCTGCTGTGTGTGGTTTTTGATCTTCCGGGAAATTGTGATGCTCTTTGCTTGACTGAAAGAGAGAGATGGTGCGATCAATACGTGCTGCAGACAGACACCCTGAAAGTGCCGAGGACCTCATGCGTTTGCGTGCTCATAGAGCCCAAGACACAGCTGTGCTGACACACAGCCCTCCGCACAGTGGTTAATACCCTTGTTACATTAGGCTGTATTAAGGGTGTATCATTTTTCCATGTTTGAACAAAAACAATTGAGAAATGTTTCTCTTGTGTTTGTAAAAGCTTTTGAGGTTTTGCGTTTGGAATCTGTGGGTGGAATTCTTTAGTGTTCTGGTTCATCATGGTTAATATTACTGAGGCAGTGGGTTTGTGTGTTACACTGTAGAGGGTGGGTTATAATTATGATATTTTAAGTATATGAAATGTTACAGTTTTCTCTATTTTCTTGCCCTCCTTTCTAGAAAGGTGACAGAGTATTTACTGTTGATACAATCTCTGGAGGATATGCAGAGTATGCAGTTGCTGCAGCTAATAGAGTCTTTCCTTTGTCGGATAAGTTGGACTTCAGGCAAGGGGCAGCGGTTGGGATACCCTACTTCACTGCTTATCGTGCTCTTTTCCAAAAGTAAGGTGCCAGATACTGGCTTGTGCATTTTTCTTTTGAATATTTAATATGCTGAAGCTTGTATTTTCATTGTCCTGTAAAATGGGGGGAGATCAATGAGTGGGAAGTGTTTGGAACACTTCAATTTGGAACAATTCAACTTCTGGAATTGTCAGATAATTGTTACCTAGAAGCTGGTGACTGTTTTCCTGTAACATGTTTCTGCTTAAGAGAACAGACCTGGAAAGGTTTCCTTGATAAGTATCATGTGATAAAACCTGTAACTCTTTTTCAGTACTCTCTGGTATTTTAGCTAGGGAAGGAAAACAGGAATTAATTTCTGAATTAAATGCACAATGTGCTGTAGGGCAGACCCACCTCTTCCTCATGAGCCTCTCTGCCAGAAACACTCTGGCCACAGTCCTGTCTGCTGTGGTAGAACAGGGTAATGAGTAAAAGTCAGGCTTCACATCTGCCTGGTGAGAGCTCAGTGCTGGAAACCTGGCACAGTTTGGTAGAACAAACGATTAGAACTGGTGCGTTTACGTCAGAATCTGTGACAGGTGAAGATCTTGAACAGAGTTTTGGTACCAGACTGTTACTTGCTGTTAGTTGCATGTTGACATATTTGCATGTTACTTAAATTTGTAAATTATATGGTTTATTTTGCCTCCTTGTTTTCCAAAGAGGCTGATTATATCTGTTTAGCCATAACATAAAATTGCAAATACTACTGTGTGAAACATGAGATCTGATGTCAGCGTATGCAAGCTGATGCTTAAGGATTATGTAGTGCAATCTTAATGCCAATATTTTCTGGTTTTCCATTCAGAGGGCGTGCCAAAGCAGGGGAAAGCGTGCTAGTGCATGGTGCGAGTGGAGGAGTAAGTATTATGAGGGGGCATGTTATAAGAAATGCTGCTTTCTGTTCTTGTATCTGTGATATGATTTATGGTCACATTTGTATCAATTAGTGGAGTAACAAAATTAGGGTTTTATTTCATACACTTTAGGATACTTTTTTCTTAGAGCAAGCCTTGTTATTACAAATAACTGTGGAACTCACAAGTGGTTGTGTAAGCCAGAGGGTCACATCACAAACACGTTGCTGCAGTAGGAAGTTGATCTGGAAGCTTTATAACCAGTTCTCCTGAGCTAAAGATAACGGCAGAAAGCTGTCATTTAAAAATATATAAAAATTGTTCTCAGTTCTCAGAGTAGTAATTACTGGTGTATGGCAACTCTACATTTCAACAGCTGGCTGCAGGAGGAGAGATAATGGAATATATAAATTCAAGACTGAATGCTATGTGAAGTTGAACATGGAGTTTTATAAGGCAATCCAACTTTCATTCTCTTTCACACAGCATTCTGGCTTAATTTATCCCCTGTACTCTACACACTGTTGCTCAGCTTTTACTGATGCACCAAATAGCTGCTATAAACGGCCAAAGTTTCTGTAGTTATTTGGTAGACAGCAAAAAGGTGATTATGACAGTCTGGTTTGAGTAGGAATTCAAATCTTGTTCTGAGATATGTGAATGACATTCAGCATCTTATCAGCCTGGTCATGATATAATTTAATTAATGGTGTTTGTTTTTCAGTTAGTTGAAAACTGATGATCTGCAATTGAGAAAACACAAGATCACTTCTTGCAAACAGTTTAGGTTGATCCTGGCCGGACAGATGGGCATGGTAGATGTTTTCAAGAAGCCTGTCCATTTATTTTGTTTGTTATTCATACATACACATTTATATAGCAGAACCATAGAGTGGAGTTTTTATGGTCTTCTTTGTTTGTGTATTTATTTATCTGTTTGTTCCTCCCCCACATAAAACCATAAATATGTTAATCATTCTGGAGGTATCTAGCAGTACAGGTGGGTCAGTGGTGGCCTGTAGCCTGTGGAAGCTGAGGATCAGGGACAGGATCCCAGGGAGGTGTTTCTGTACGTGTCAGCCTTTCCCTTGCATCGCTTTCATGTTCTGCTGCTGTGACAAAGCAAAGCCCAGAGCTGGTGTTGCTATGGCTCCAGCATTGGGGTTTTAGGAAGGCACCTCTCACTTCCAAACATCCTCCCAGACATGTGTGAGATACTGAGGATTTGGTGTCTAAAGATGTCGTTTACTCTGTTTGTGAAATGTGCAAACCTAGTATTAGTAAAATTCGTGCTTGCAGATTTTATATATTTATATATTTTGCAATATATAGTGCTGGTAACAATAGCAGGTGATTCTGTGAAAATTAGAATTTCCTTGGCTTTGTGTCAATATAGATGGCTCAGATTTAACAGATGAACAACATTCTACAGGGATTTAGAGAGAAGGCTGATGGCTATTAAAAAAAACCCATGAAACTTTGCTGTGCCTCTGTGAATATGTTTTAGTTTTTTAAAAGCTTACTTGGCTATCTTTAAGATCCAAATTACTTATTATGACTAAAAAATCAGTTACCAGGCCTACTTTTTAAATGGGTAAGTTCCACATTACTGGTAGAATATATAAAATTTAAAATGCTAGGAAAGAAGGAGAAAAAAGACTTTTTTTCTTTTCCTTTTTTTTTCCTCAGGTGGGAATAGCAACATGTCAGATTGCTAGAGCTTGTGGCTTAAAGGTTTTGGGTACAGCAGGAACTGTGGAAGGCATGAACATTGTTCTGAGAAATGGTGCTCATCAAGTATTTAATCACAGAGAAGCTAACTACATTGATAAAATTAAGGTAAGCATGTATCAGGGCTAGGTGATGCAGTGTGTATTTTTCTTACTACAAAAGATGAACAGTTGTTTGCAGAGTTTTTTTTAAAGTAGATTTATGTAGGAGCAATAGTGTATTGCCTTTTGCATTTCCACACAGGGAAAACTTTTCCAGGCTGGAAAAGCTGAGCTTTCTTCACAGGCAATGGCATTTAGAAACTCCTGCATCTCACCAAATTCCAGTAGGGTAGCATATCATAATTCCTCATACCCATATATACTAGAATTAAACTTCTTAGCTATCAGCCTTTGTACAAAGGCTGTATTTAAAATGTAAACTGTAAAATCTGTAGTATACGAAATAAACAGTGGTACCCAAGCACTAACTGGAGTGACTTATGTAAGATATTGTTTCCTGTACAGGAATACACAGGGATGGAAGGAGTTAATATAATAATAGAAATGCTCTCTAACATCAATCTCGCCACTGACCTGCAGCTCTTGTCCTGCGCAGGAAGGGTGATGGTGAGTACTTTCTGTCACTGACTTTAGTGTGTGTATTTAGCAACACAATTCAACAATTACAACTGGAATTCTCTTTTCAACTTGTTTGTGATAGGTTGTGGGCTCTCGAGGTTCTATTGAGATCAATCCAAGAGACATGATGAGTAAAGAATCCAGCATAATTGGAGTTAGTCTGTTTCTTGCAACTGAGGTAAGAAATGTTTTGTTGGCTTATCCCAGCACCTCTCTATTTCCAGATAAAATCATTTGTAGGGGTGAAAGCACAGTTGCATTGTAACTTGGTTTGTTCATTCCCTTACATTTTGATTAAACAATATAAAATATTTCTGGGTTGTGAAATTTGGTTTAACTCTTGCAGAAATAGTTAATGCTTTTCTAAAATGTAGAGACCCTGGGGTAAATGCTGTCCTTACTGCACACAGGAGGAGAGGCACGAGTGTGCAGCAGCAGTCCATAATGGCATTGAAGCTGGCTGGCTGAAACCAACTGTCGGCTCTGAATATCCACTGGAGAAGGTAGCGGAGGCTCATCAAGACATCATCCACAGCAGTGGTGCTCGAGGAAAGATGGTGCTCCTTCCATAAAGCCTTTCTGTGTTTGTTTTGTAGGTGTTCTAACTGCACCTTTGCTTACATGACTCGTTGAATGTATGTTATAAAACATACTTTTGATGAGGTTTGACACTAAAAGCAAAGGCTAACTTGCATTAATTAATTACATTAATTAATTAACAAATTCTTTTTGTAATGAGCGCAGTTGGATATACTTTAAAGTAATTTTTGTAGCTTTTTTAGCTAATGTGGAAGTAATAAATTTTCTCTGCTGGTGTGGCCTCATGAGTCAGAGAAACATAATACCTCAGACAGAGTTTGTTGTCATGCTTGATGTGAAGTTACAGCGAGGCCGCTGCAGGTAGTGCAAAGTGACACCTGCTTTTTAAGCACTTACACAAATGTATATAATTAACTATGTGCATGTAATTAGGACTGTAAATTCTTTACCCACAAAATGTGTCTTGTTCATCTTTTGTCACATAATTTACTTGGAATAAAAGCTTTTACTGCTGAAGCAGTTCACTTTCCAGCTCAAAAGATGGCCAAAGAATGTCTGAAATGTGAGCTGTTTGGAAGCAGCAGTGGTTCCTTTTTTCTATCTGGAGTGAAAATGTCTTAGTTCTTCCAAAGCCACCATAACTCTGAAGCCACCTGCCAGTATTTGCTACTTTGCAACTGAGTGTATTGGCAGGAGCAGTTGATTCCTTGATGGGAAATCGCTGGGTAGTGAGGATTTAAATTCATCCTATGACCTTTATTAAAATTAAAGTCACTTGAATACCTGGCTATGGTGAAGAGGAGAGAGAGGCTGCCCTGCTTTCCTAGGTACTGAGAATTCATGTTCTGTCATAAGTCATACATTTACTGGAGGCGGTATGTTTTCTTTTATCTTCCTTTTGTGGCCACCACTGTAAAGGCTCTTCAAATTATTCTTTGCTTCCCTCACCAAATCCAGCTCCAGCTGTGCTTTAGCCTTCCTAATCCCAACCCTACACATCTGGGCAGTGTCCTTGTATTCTTCCCAGGGTACCCATGGCTGTTGGTGTGCTTGTGGTCCTTCAGATCTATCTAGCATAGTTAGTGATAATGTTGGGAACTGTTCTTTGCCCAGCTGCATGTTGATATTGCCTTATTAGGGAGAATGTGAGATAAATATCAAACACTGATATTTTCCTAAATAATTGACTATAGGTACTAATCTTTTTCATAGTCTACAGTTTAAAATTAATCCTAATGCTCACACTCAGGTTTGGGTTAGCAATCAATGACAGCAAAGACCAATGTCAGATCTGTTTGTGGCATCTGTCCTTCAGTTACAGCTAGATCAATGTTTTCATTACAGGCATTGGTCAGATCTCACTGTGTGGGACTTTCCTCATTTCTCCAAGCTGGGGATTGACACTCAACTCTGAGACATATATATATATTTTCTTTATACACTCTATGTTTTTACATACTTATTTTAAATTTTGCCTTTGCTCAGAGGGTATTATATGAATGAGAGGATGGCGATATAGAAGGGCTCCTTTCTTGCTTAGTGATGCCTCTGCCCTGTGGCTGGTGCTTGGAGGTGACAGAGTGGTCTGTTGATTAGGGCAGTGCGTGTTACAGGGCTTCTCACCAGAAGGTGTCAGGGTAGTTCTGTTTTTATCGCAGTGCCGGCTTCTCTCTGCAAGGGCTTCTTGAAGCAGAGCAAGACAGCAGAGCTCAGGCTGCTTGGTGAGGAAATGTAATAGAACACTCAATTATTTTATCCATTTTTGATGTATCGTACCAATGGAAGGGGTTGGTTTAATTCTGAAAGAAGAAGTGTGAATAACAATAATGATGTAGCACTGAACAGCAAGTGCAGGAAGGAGCGAGGAAGCTGCAGTGGAGCTTTTGGGCTGCGGGTACCACTGCAGAGAGTGCGTTGTGTTGCTGGTGATGTGGCAGAAGCAAGGCTGGGCTGCAGCTGGTGGGTGCAGTTGCAGCAGTGTAAGATCTTGTCACTGCTGTCTGCTGGGGACACACACACACACACACACACACACACCAGTGTACCCATGACTCAGGCCCAGCCTTGTGCACTGGTGCCAACTGACCTTCACTGTGATCTGCAGGGGCAATGGCTGGGGAGTTCAAGGGTGCTCCAGACCATGTCGTCTGCTAGAGACACTGGTGTCCAGTGGAGGGAAAGTTATCCTTCCTAGGTACTTTCTTCAGCTGCTGCAGCTGAAGTTCTGAGAGCTGCCATTTGTCACACGTCTGGCTGATCTTTCGGCTGTGTCTGATCTGTGCAAGCCACTCATCCACAGAGTCTGTCAACCCAGAGAGAGTCCTTGGTTCAGCTCTCCTTCTGAGACATGCTGTCCCCTCAGCAGAGCCAAGAAGGAGGGAGGAAAAGGATGAGGATCACAGACAAGTGAATTAGGCAGAATAATTCTGTCAGATTTTTTATTTTTGAGTAACTTGTCCTGATTTAATCAGCTAGGGTTTGTCCCAGTTCTCAGTGGTGGTCTGTGTGGTGCTGCCGAGGATGGTGGGAAGGGTTTCACAGGCTCATGCCTCTGTGCTGGTCTTTGCGTATGCAAGCAGGGCTCGGGGTTCAGAGGGAGGCAGGGCTCGGGGTTTGGAGGGTGCAGTTCTGTACGCATGCCACAGTCTGGAAACTGCTGCTGTACGTGTTTATGAAGCAGAAAAGAGTGAAACTGTTCTCAAAAGCAGCTGCTATTTGTTAATGCCATTGTGTCCCAGATAAATGCTGCCTGCGCATTCTGGTCATTGGAAGCATCTCCTCTCCATCGTAATCACGTGATTCCCTGTGTGCATCCCTGACTTCTGCTCTTGCTACAGCACGATACAATACATTGATAAGACTTGAATTACAGGGTTGTGAAGATTAAAAATCCAGAGGATACTGGTAGTTGCTTACTTTACAAAAGACAGGTGAATACTCGGTGCAGGTGGGTGGTGCCAGGAGGAGCCGAGGGCAGCGAGAGTCGTTCGGCGAGCCGGCGCCAGCCGGAAGCCCGGCCCGCTGCCAGCTCTTGAGCACCCGCCTGGGTGCCGTTGTGCCGTGACCCCTGGAGCGCTGCCCTTGTGTTTGGGCTGCAGCTTCAACCCACAGGAAGCGACGGCAGAAGGGAGAGAGGCGCGTGCCAGGGCGGTGGTAGCGCTGGGACCATGGAAGAGCAGACTCGCGACCTCGCCCGGCACCTGCGCCGGCAGGACGGAAGTCGGGGCGGACGTCTGCAGCGGCTGCGCATCCCCTCGCCCCCTGTGCTGCGCTCGCCAGCCCCCAGGGCCGTGCTCTATCAAAACGCCTTC
>WTSP01015739.1:13632-27484 GCA_025331215.1 Actenoides lindsayi | reverse complement strand
GGCAAATCTCCTGGTGGTGTCCTGTCCTGCCTGGCTGTGACTGCAGAGCCCCACAGCAGCCCCATGCCTGCACCCAGCATGTTCCTCTGTCCTCAACTGGGAGCTCCCCATCTCCTCCTACTGCAGAGATGCTCTATCTCCATTGCCAGAAAACACTCTGGAAGTGGCAGGGTTTGTTCTGCTGTTCATTGCCCTGCAGGGCACAGTGGGATCTGGGGATCACTGCTGTGACAATTGTGTTGCCTCCTCTTGCAAGACTTAGATATGTTGTGTTGTACATAGCAAAGAACAAAACCTATTGCAAAATCAGTGTGCTGGGCTTGACCAACTGTGGATTTAAAATATGAGCAGATGGAGAAAACCTCCATATTTACTTCTAATTACTTCTCACGTTGTTAAAACCCTCCATAGAAAGCTAAATTAGAAGACATGGTGAGAAACATGATATTTTAGATTTTACAAGGCATAAAGACCCTCTCCAATCAATATGGCGATATGACAATCTTTTCTATCTACCTCAGCATTTAAGGATTATCATCTGTTGAGCTAGCCAGCTGCTCCATGGCCCCATAGTTTGGAAATTACTAGAAAAAGAAGACACTGTATATAGTGTCACCTACACTGGGCCGTGTGCTACTGTGTTATACTTGGATTTCTCTCCATCTCTGTGTGCTGTACTTCATTTGGCAGTACTGTATCTGAAGAATTTCCCCAGTAAGAAGCAGGCCAAAAAATAGTATAATGGTGTTGTCATGTACTTGACAAAACTTGAAAAGGGGAGTTCATGCCTTTTCAGGTGGAATTTCCTCTTGGCATTGCTTCTTGCCTAGACCAAGACCCAAGTAAGCCACTTGGGCAAAGTCAACAACAGTTCCACATATTCCCCCACCTCAACAAAATACTCATCTGACTTTTTATTTCATCTGCTGTCAGGTGCAGGCTTTACAACACTTGCAGCAGCTCTGAGCATCTTTGTTGGAGTTGATACAAGGGCTAAGGCTGACATAAATTACACAAGTCCTTTTAAAAGCCTCCCTATACCACTGGTAGAATAAAAGCAGATCTGAGCAATACTCCAGGATTCCAGCACTTCAAAAAGAATGAGAAGCTGGTAGGTGATGACCCCCTGTTGTAACAGTATTAGGGCACCATTGAAATAACAGTTCATAATGATAACTGCTGACTGTGGAGATACTATTCTCCTCCAACCCAGCCAGACCTTCTGCTTCAAGATGTGCAATGCAGAGAAGATGCTCAAACATGGCATCTGTAGGTAGTTAGCTCTCATAGCTTGATCTTCATACTCACCCACCCCAGGCTTGGCTTTTCAAAACAGATAGTCCTTCTCTCCATCTGGCCTCAGAAATCCACTTCTGCAGGAGATTATTTGCCTTCATTCAGTGAGCTAGTCTCCCTTTAGCTTTTCAAAATCCAGAACTATTTCCTATCTCTGCACAAGGATGGACATAGCAGGACTACACTGATGCTACAGTGCACAGCAGGAGTGATTTTCAGACCACCAAGTACCCTCTGACATGGTACCTCCTGATAACTTAAGCACAGATCAAGCACTTTCAGACACCTCACTCAGACAGGACTGTAGGACTCAGGACACCTGTCCTTTTGGTAACATATAGCCAGCTAATCACACAGGAGGCGATTTAATAAGAACTTTTCTCAGTCCTACCCATATCCTCAAGGGTTCAACAGTCCAGTAGCCACGGAAGATATTTATTTTTCTTAGAATTAATCTAGCTGTGAGCTAGATTAACTGCCACAGAGGCCTCTGGTCACCACCAGATGTTTGCAAAGTACCCAAATAGCAATGTGTGTCTGCTTTTAAATCTGGTTTGCATTCATGAGGAAGAGGAAAAGAGAGAATAATTTGACCAGTGCTGGATTTGTGTGTTTAAGATAATGGATAATGATTTTTGTTCGTGCATCCCAAAATCCAGAAAGCTATTCCTTCAGACCCATGGCTTCCTAGGACTTTTTGTTTGGTTGGCTGGTTTTTGATTTTTACCCTAGAAAAATGTGATCTTCAGGGTTTGATTCTTTGCTCATGAAACCCCTCCTCAGACTTACTAAGTGCAGAAGTACTGGTAATGACTTAAACCCATCTTCAGGTACCTACTGCTTCTTGTCCTGCCCCTTAGCTGGTTGTTTTGGCTTAGCGTGGCCACTGTTCCTATTATTTCTCATCACAGGTTTTGAACAAGCCTCAGGCAATGCATTACTACCTGAGAGCTGTACTACAAAGAACTTGCATGGGTTGATATGGGAAGGTATGCTGCAGTTCTTACTGGCACTGGAGATAGAGTTCCCCTTGAGGGCAATAGGAGTGGGCCATCAGTCCCAGGGACTACAATTTGCTACCACTTTGTACAATGTCTACTATGAAAGGACACCATTGGGTTTCAACACCCGCAGATGCTCGAGGCACTATTGCCACGAATACCACTGCAGCAGCAGGAGTTTCTGATTAAATGAGACACATCCCAAAATAGGTAGGAGCTTGTAGTGCTGTCAGAGTCATTATGGGGCAATGCATATGCCTCTGACAGCTGGTGCCAAGCAGCTCAACTTATCTGAGGACAGCTCTTTCAACACCCCTATCCCATGCCATCCAGCCAGGGGAGGAGGAAAGCCAGTGCCAATTACACCAGTTACTCTCAGCTTTAGGAGCAATATGATTTTCTTTGCCTTAGCCTCTCTCCGTCCAGTGCTTATAACTTGTTCACTCTGGATTTACAGGATAACCTGGCAAACCTGTACCAATACTGTATATTCTTAAATAGCAAATGTTGTCCATCTTGGGATACCAATGTCATTGGTTTACTGAGATCATAATTGAAAAAAAATTCCACATTACCTTGCTTTGGAAAAAGCTCGGTTTCCTTGTCCACCTGACAAATCCTGTCAACGTACACAGTGTAAAAGCCTTGTGGTTTAACATAGCTATTTTAATATTTATTCAACGTATGTCATCTGGGACTGGATCTCTACCCAATTCATTATTTGTCTGTCTTATCCATCTGTCTATAAATCTAATTTGTCATGCAGACATTTCATTCCAATATGATCTTATTATAAACTATAGGAACAGCCTTTGCTCATCCATGCTCCAAGCAGAGAACAGCACTTGTGTTTTCAAAAGGGGTTGCAGCCAACAGGGCAAATTGCAGATAACAATAGAGGATTACAGATGAACCAATACTTAAACACAAGAAAAATTAAGAACTGTTTTCTTAAATCTCAACAGAACTGTGGCTGTACAACATTCTGGCAGTTAAAATAGCCTTGCATGCATTTCCATTTAAGCTACTGCAGTCTTTAGCATGTTATGAAGGTAGTGACAACAATAAAAGATGAGAATAGGGCATACAGTGACACCTTCCAGACTAGATTTCTCCATTGTTTTGTTCACTGAATAGCCCATTACATGGTTTTCAAAGCTGTAGATTTAGTCAGCCAGTCACTAGAGATTTAAAAGGGAGGGCTGTAATAAATGCCTGGCCAGCATTCTTCAAATATAAATCCCCAGAGATTTTAACTTAAAAAAATCTATATCAAGAGTTGGACAAAAAATATTTGAAAGAGTTAATAAACTAAATTATAATATTAATTTATTCAATATTAACTGTTTTGGAAGCGTGAATCTTTTTTAAAACATGACAATGTAATATATTCCTCATTCCACCTCACAGGAATTAAAATTATTAAGTTGTTATTGAAATATCAAAATAAGAAGCAACACTTAAAACCAGCTTTACAATAAAGAGTACCAGCTCTGATCTATCCCTTTTATTACAAGTAAAATAGTCATAGTATAACGCCAAGATCTACCACACATCTTTGCACATACAGACTTTCCAGCATTTCTTAATAGAAAAAGGGGCAAAATGCGCTTGTTAGTCTTCAGGCTTTAATTAGCTCAGATGAACAGCACACCCACAGGATCATTTTAAGCACACAAGAACAGTAGGTTTTCTGAAAGGGGCAAACTATGGTTGACATTTGGATGAATTCTGATGAGAACTCTCTGGGAGCTGAACGGACTCGAGAAAGTTCATATAGCTCATTCTTCTTTTCACAGTTCTTACACTCATGCTGATACTAATTAATTCCTTTGGTAGTCACAAGGCAAATGAGAAAAGACATTGAGGTATATTTTACAGACTCTAATTCTCCAAGGTGTTAGTACCTTAAAATCTAAAGCATTACTGAATCCAGAAAGGCCTTTGAGCATAAAACACAGAGCTGAGGCCATGCCAGTTGCAGAGGTGGGTTTGGGTGTTGTTAGGAAAACAGCCAGGGCAGCCCAGGGCTCACCAAAGAGCCCATATGAGGGTGGCAGTGGTGAGACCCCATGGTTACCTGCTGCTGCTAGCCAGTTAGCTACCTTGCAACGTGTTCCCCTGCACCTACAGAGGAAGCTCGAGTGCTTCAGTTCTGTAAGGTGGCCATCCCTGTGTCCATGCACTGCCTCCCATGGACTATGTGGGGATAAGGAGAGTTTCTGGAGCAAATGCCACACTCTTGTGTCCACATTCACTGTAAACCAAAGCACCCTCTTCTCCATCTGCGTTACTATGCACTGTCTGTCCTCTTTTGTAACAGTCCTTATGCTCAGCCAAAATGACAGCAGCTGCAAGGGGGAGAGAAAAAAAGGAAGAAAGGAGCTGAAGAGTAGTCACTCTCCCTGCTGTTCCTGGGATGCATAACTAATATTCTTTTTATGTTCTGTCACAGTGCCTGTTAGCAGCACAGATGGTAAAAAATACCCTCAAATGCAGAGGAGTGCAAAATAAAGATATAACAATGTGGAACCTAGACAGGCTGACTGTGTGGGGTAAGCAAACAGAATACATGCAGCTAAATGGTAAATCACCCATTGAAGACTGCAAAGCATACTGTAGGTTTGCAGAATAAGGCAACTTGTCCCAGCAGTTTGAAGAAGGACATGGTGTCATGGCAGAGATGACTTAGCTAATCACAAGCTCCCTGTGTGACATGGGGGCCACAAAGGGTAAATAAGGATGTGAAAATGGACCTGCATCCAGTGGCAAAGAAGTTGCCACATGTCTGTCTTCAACATCAGTGCAAATCTTGGAGTGTTCATCTGGCTCCTGATGCCCGCCGTTCAAGAAGGATTCTGGTGATTTAGAGACTGTCAGAGCAGATCTAGAAATGATTAACAGATTGAAAAAGGCCTTCTAGTAAAGGACTACAGGAGCTCAATCTGTGAAGCTTAGGAAAAAAGGAAAAACAAAGACAGTTTTTCATGTTCTTAATGATAGTCTAAGAATACTTGTAAGGGCACGGAAATAGGATGTTAAGTTTCGTTATTCTGGCAGAGAATGGTACAGACAGATTCAATGGCCAGATGTTGAAGTGTGAAAACCAGAACTATGTCACTATTCTTAATAGGGAGCATATTTGGGTTTTAGGATCTTTTTGCAGCGTTGTGGTGGTTCCACCTCCATGGAGACTGTAAAATGGAAGGGGACTGTTTTACAACTGGTCTGCTACAACACAAGCTGAAATGAACTCAGGGTGCTTCTCTGGTCTGAATTTTACAAAAATTTCGGACTGTGTGGTCACAGCACCTCTTCTGGGTTTTCAGTGCTGAGATACTTGCATCTTCCTTGGCCCAGATTTCTTGAAACTGCAGTTCATCTGCATGTACTAGGACTACATTTCAGCCATTCAATTAAGGCTTAGTCCTTGAAGTAGATAACTCAAGGGATCTGGCCTACAAATACGAGATGAATCAAAAGGTTTCAGTGCCTAATACTAGATATTACTATTGTCTGTAACAGCATGCAACTTGTTTGCTAATGAGCTCATTAATCCTTCGCTCTCTGAAGATTTTGCCTTTGAGGTTAGATAAAAGCTTTTCTCCAAGGAGACTTCCTCTTCCTTGGCTGCTTTTCTTCCCCAGGAGCAAAGGCGAAGCCTGTGCAGAAGGGTGTGTTTGAATTGGAAGTGTGGCATTTGATGAATAGGGCAGCTAGGACATTTCCTCAGCATCCCAAGTGACGGTAACATTGGACAATTTCTGATCTTAGTGCCTGGAAGATTTACTTTGCTGAGAGGCAGTGGTTGCTGAAACCTTTCAGCAGCTGAAGGGAAGCTGAATCTCATTTGTGATGTACTCAAACTCTTGTTTCCTAACTCTGAAACTCGGATAGATTACATTACTGTGCTAGGGTGCCATGAGAGGTGGTGATGCAGGAATAAAGTCTTATGCATTATGGACACCAATATTTCTCTCTGCTGCACCAAGCCTTTAAGAGGAATCCATGTGAATGTTTCCAAGTCACTCAGCAGGGCTAGCTTTTATACATGGCCCATTAATGCTGCTGAATTTTTGTTGACTCCTTCATGAGGCATTCCAGAGGTCAGAGGAAGTCATATTAGCTGAAGTCCAGTAACAGGAGTGAGACCATGGTCTATACAGACCCAGGGACTCCACAGGTACTCGGCAGAGTTATTGAAGATCTGAACACTGAGAGATAAACCAAACACTTATGTTTCTGAGGGCGAACCTGACATGATGGCTTTGCTACTTCCCAACAACGTACTCACGTTTCCCTGAAGGGGAGGTTTCTGGCTGTAGGTTTGGGGTGTGGGAAGGAAAACAGTTGCAATGCTTTGATGGGAAAGAACTCATCTGTGAAGACCAGTTCTTTACATTGGGGTGGAGGTGGGACTGAGAGGCAGTGGAGGGGAGAAAACCTCAACTATTTTGATAAGTTAAAGGTGCCAGGTGCCTATTTTCTGACACTGTTACACAACCATTTTACATATCTCTTTTTTCCTGGCCCTCAACATGTGGGAAGAACATTATTCCTTTTTTATTTTTAAAGAGATTAAGGCTGCTGGTTGCCACAGTTCCAGTGAGAGTCAGTTCACTATGTGGAACATACATGGACCTGGTAAAATAAATTCCTCTTATGAGCTGGCTAATCTTTGAAATTTTCCTGAGTTTCCTGTGCAGTCTTCAAAGAAAAGCAGTGCATGGCTTGCCCTCCCAACAATCATGCTGTAGAAGTCAAGTAACTCAGAAAACAGGAAATTAAATGAATTACTGCAAAACCCTGCAGATGATTCTAATTTTGTTTTTACAGCTAATAAAGATAATATGTTTTTTCACAAAACCATAGAATAACTACACTGCTAGATTTTATTTTGCATTTAATTTATTTACTTACACTATATTTTGTGTTAGAGTCCTTTTTTTCTGTAATCTTTATTCATGATAAAAGAAAATACGCATCTTTCATGTAAGGTCTTTGGAGCATATGTCTCACAAGGACCTCACTGTGACACTCTCTGGAAGCTCAGCAGCTTATCAACGAGCGCTTTTGAACCCAGTGTTCAAGAAATATGCTTCTGCACACATACCACCAGAAACAGGATCAGTTTTTAAATAAAGTCAGGCCCAGTGACAATTTCCAAAAGATTAAGGCAAGAGACCAAAAGGACAGATCTTCTTAAAGAATGAAGAAAGCTCTGCTAACAGATTGCAAGTATTACTATTTGCTGTACCACTCCAACATTTCTGTTTGCTGAAAATGATTGGCATGCCTCTGCTGGTCTGGAGACAGCAGATGGCACAGTGTGACTGTCCCTCAAGGGACTGTTGCGTTATGTATGTGGAATGAATTTTGTTGGTCTCAACCTAGGCAGGTCTCATGGCAAAGGTGGTTATGACTACTTCATATCCTGGCTGAAGCTGCAGCAGAGGAGCCAGTTTTGGATATACACAGGAAATGCACTGACCTGTAGTGTGGCTTCCTACAGGCAGGCTCCTCCAAATTAGTTTTCTTGGAAGAACTATACTTCTCCAGGCCTAGCACTTTCCACAAAATGCTACTCAGTATTTTGTGAAAACCAGTACCAGCAAGATACCCAGCATCAGGTTGTATTGGCATTAGTGTGTGACATGGGACTATGCTTCATTAGTGAGAAAATCTGTCATATGGAAACCTTTGAAAATCTCCACCTCTAACTACTTGGACACCTACTGGCAGGAGCAGAGATTTGTAACAGAAATAATACAATTCTAAGACAAAGTGGAAATGTGCACATGAAAGCAAAAGAAAGAGCAACACAGCAGGAGTGAGAAGTTCTCATAGCCAAGGACATAGCTGTAAGCAACAAAGCTAGTAATCACAGGAGAGCATGTTGTCTACACCAAGACCAAAGAGCCTGTGCTCTTATAAAACCGTGCTCTGTAGCCAGGACGATGACAACAGAAGTACTCTCTAGTGCACGTGCCATTTTTCTCCCAGCTCTCCCAGAGGGACAACAGACCACATCTACACAGATAGACAAAACTGGCAAAGAAAACAGTCAAGAAACTTGCCTGATGTCTCACTGCTCTCGAGTATGTGTGTGAGAGTGTCAGTAAGTAGTAGCAACTTACACAGAGATTTATAAAATAAAACCCCAGTCCCCTTTGACAGAGTCTTGTGCTTAGTCTTGTTACACTAATCTCCTACACAGACACAAAGTAAATAACACTTTAATTTACTACGGGACTTTCACCTAAAGGAGTCCACCCTTGAAGCTGTGTTAAGAAGTACTTGCTTTTCTCAACATTGGATCTCAAAAAATAATAATCAACAACCTATTATACCCAGAGGCTGTGGGAGCTGGCTTCTACCTGCAAGACATTTTGATTGTCTGTTGCTTGAGAAGGATGACAGAAGGTGGGTTAAAAAAAAAGAAAAGCGTATTTGCACTTTCAAAATGTCATTAGTCAAATGGCTGTCTAGACCTGTAACACCAAACATTTAAATCAATGCCCATTTGGGATCTTAGAGCACACCCTTCTCTTTTCACCTTGTAGGAAATTATCAGAAGCAGTCAGAAGGAAAAATCCCTGCTGTTCCTGACCTGGAAAGAATGCTGGAGCTGAAATGTTGTTGCCTGAGGTGCCAACACAAATAGCCAAGGGGAGAAGTCAACCTCACAGTGTGGAGGGGTGGAAGAGGGCACAGGACAGGATAGGTTACTGCAATAACAGAGGAAAGATTCAACACTGCAGAGTTCTGTTCCAGAAGTTAATGGAAAAGACTTCTCAATGAAGTTAGAATAAATAAAATGCCAGAAATCAAGCTTTATGCTTGATGTGCCTTATTACTGTCTGGAAAGTATAAAGGCATAGAGAAAGTGCTTATAAAGAACGAGGACAAATGGCCATATTTCAGAATAATAATCAGAAATGTATTTGCTAACTGTGAGGCAGGTAGTCTAAAATAAGCAAATCGCAATAAGGGAAGGACCTCACCCTGGGATCTGACTCTCTTAGCACTGAGATTTATGTGGAGCAAGTGCTCTGAATCTGGGAGCAGGGCAGAATCATCTATGATGAATAGCCTACAAAAGGTGAGGTCTTTCAGTTCACCAGAAAATCAGGAGTAACCTTATTGGAAGACAGAGTACATCAAAGCAGAGGAAATAGATTCCAAGCAAAGATGATCAGAATGTCATTCATGAGATCAATGCTGAAATGCAGAACTCCTCAGGAGAAGTGGCAGCTATAGCTTGGTATCTTCAATACTCTTTATATTCAAAGCAAAGCTTATGCTAGCTAGATTAGAACAGGAAACCTGAAAACTTTCCAAAAATGAGCCTCAGCCCATGACTCGAATGGCTTAGGGTCACTTTCCCTGGTAGCTAGAGGGGCAGATAATTCACCTAAGACCATTCAAAACCCTTGAAAAGCTGCAAAGGCAAGCCACATGCTAATTCTGTACAAAGTCTGTCCAGATTTAACCAGGGCCAGTGAAACTGAATGGAGGTTTTGTATTGCCCATTTGGCATGAATCTCACTTGTGTACAATATCAATGTGTCACAGAGGCTTCAGAAACTCTTCAAAGGAGTGAGATTCTGTAAAACCAAGAGGGGACTGGTCCTCTGTACATATGATGTTTAGGTGAGGGAAACCACCACATCCATAATACACTGTTAGAAGACAATTGAGGACACTGGACTAGAATTACGTGAAAGAAATGCACATCATCCAGAAAAGCCAGCTACTATTTTAGGCCTATGACTGATATTTGAAGAGATCATAACATCCAGAATGGGTCAAACCTGAAATGTCACCACTAAAAATATGTCAGGACTGGTGCAGTCCCCCATGCCATACAGAAGAATATCATGATTAACTTGATCTCAGGCAGTTTCTTGAAAGAAGACCCAGAATAGTGTGTGAGAATTTCTCCTGATAACATCCTGTAAGCTATATTTGATGTCATTTCCAAGGCCACTGCAGCAGATATGAGCAGCTTTGGTGTTGGTGGGTACAATGCAAGTTAGACAAAGATGAGTGGAAGCCTGGAGCAAATTGCTAAGCTGGTTATCAGGCTCCAAAGCTTAGGCTAAGAATATTTAGCAAACATACAGCTACCTCTAAGCCACTTGTTAAGCAAGTGTCGATTCTCAGTATCTTTACCATCACAACGGGTCACAAGCACCTTGAATAGACAGGAGCTGAATAGACTAAGAAGATTCTTCTAACTTACCAGTAAATCGGCTGCCAGACATAGCAATGCATGTCTATATTAAAATAAAAAAAACCAAACAAAACCAATCCAAAACAATTGAGAGACTCCATCTTGCTATGTAGAACAGTCCTTATATATCAGACAACATTACAGGGCCAGCTCAGTAGCTACAGGTTGAAAAGATCAGGACAGTGCACTACAGAGTATTAGGGATAAATCCCATCCTACCATAGGTAGTCCTGCTTAAAGCATGTGGGGCTTAGAGACATCAAATCTACAAAGATTTGGGCAAGGTCATTTATAACTGTCAGATGGCAGGGTGTGGCCTACCCAGACTTAAAACAAATTCTGATGAAAGCCTAGTTCATCAAAAAGTAATAGGCAGCAGTGGTTATGAGCTGCACCCAGGGAACATGCCTAGCTGAAACACAACTGAACATGCAATATGAGAGCTGAGGAGAAGTTTTCTGAAGTAGTACTTTCTCTCAAAACCTGTGCACTTCAGAGTAACTGAAAGACTGCTGGTCTGAGTTTTTACATAGGAATTGTAAGATGAGGATTCAGCTGCCTGTAGCATCATCACTGAATGTTGTCAACTGGAAAGGATGTCTGGAGCTCATCTGGTCCAACGACTCGCTCTGCTGAGAGCTCTGACAACTCCAACAGGCCTCTCCTCCAGACCTACCAGTCATGTCTTCTTCATGCTGCTTGAATTTCTGTATCTAATTAAGTGAAGGAGTCCCAGCAACTGGAACTTCGGAGATATGTCTGGACTCAGGAACTACTGATTGTTTCTGAGTGGATGAGACAAGTTTTTCATTCCAGAAGAGTTTAGTCTCACCCCAGTTTTGGAAGAGGATTACCACTGAGACCTTTGAAAAATTCTTAGGATAAAAATCCCTGGTGTCTTCTCAGGAGCACAGGGTCTAATAGAAGCAAAGTGAATCTTCACCTGGTTCTAAACACAACTGAATGTAGCTTATTAACAGTGTTATGGCCTTGGTGCAGGGAAGATTTTGAGAAGACTTCTGAGATTATCATGAGACACCTTCAGAATTTGATAGATGAATGAAAAAAAAGTGGTGAAAATCCTCCTGAGTGTCACATAATTAAATCTCAGTGATGGGTGAAGCTGATGATTCATGGGAACCATTGTGCTATTTTAAAATAGCAGTTCCTAATAAAGACTGCTCACTGTCTTCACAAATCTCAGCAATGACCACTCAAATAAGTTTGTTCTACTGCTATTGCAGAGGACACTCACATGCCCTAGTCATGAAGCAGAGCTCTTATTAGGGCAGATGTTGCACAAATGCAAACAAATACCAGTCTCCAGTCTTTGTGCACTCACTCTTGCCACGGAGTGTCCTGCAGCCCATGGATGCCAACACCTCGTATGACTAAGACCCTTGCTCTGCACCAGAAACCTGAGCTTTTTTCCTGTCTTGGCTCTAAGTCAACAGCGTGTGTCCATTTCTAGAGTCTCCATCTGGATTCAGGCACTTCTGAAGAGACATCTGTTGAGAGGTGAAGGCCAGACTCAGAGAAACTTGTATAATGGTTCTTGGGGATTATTTTACTCAAGAGATGTGGGACCAATACCACATGTACAAAAAGTCATTATCCCTGGGCTGCTGTGAGTTTGCATATCTTTACCAGTGTCAGTTCTCATCTTTGTGACTCAGAACAGCATTTAGGTTAAAATGGTTTAAATGCAATAGTATTTAGGTACTACAACAGGAACTGAATCTCTAGTGGTAGTTTTAAAAAAATAGCAGATATTCTATCATCCACAAAGTAAAGACTCATGACAACTGGAAAAAAGCAGAGCAGAATTAACTGCATCCCTGGTTTGCAATAAAATCCCATTGTGGATATCAGACATCTGCAATCATTATCAAGAAGTAGGACACACTACGGCTAAACTCCTCAGCAAATTCCAGACCACAGTCTTGGTAAACTCCCAGTTTTTCCACTAGGTGATTTTCAATAAAGCCTGGGGATCTCAGAGAATATCCAGATATAAAGTTGCAATTTCTATTGCTTTAAATCTGAAAGGTGATACATATTTTTCTAGAATCTTGTAGTATCTGGAATTCTCACTGGTCATCTTTCTGGCACAGTCTTTTGTGGAACATGTTTTATTTGCTGCCAGACTGCCACAGGGAAATCTCAGCTATCTAAATGTGATGAAATCTAGCCTTTTCATGCATCCATTACGAGCAAGAAGGCAGAACCTGACCTCCTGAGGGATTCCTGCATTTTCTTGTTATAGAGTCTCTTGACCACTCTGGCACTTTCTCAAGTCTAGTATAAAAGCTCTTTATAGAACACATTAAGTGCAAAAATTTTCCTCCTTCCCTATCTTTCCAACATCCTCTGCAGGTCTAACAAATCTGAATTGCCAAAATTTTCCTGTTTCTTGGTCCTTCCTCATTCCTCTCCCTTACAATCAGTTCAAACTACCTTGATGAATATTGAGACCAGTTGCTATGGAAGACAAAATCCACTTATCTTTTAGGCCCTCCTTCTGTATTTGCCCAGATGTATCTTTTTCAAATACTTTCTCATCCTCTGTCTCTGACAGCTTATAAATCCAGTTCATTGATTTCTGTTGTGTTTGTATCTTCTGTGTGTTATAAAGACAGTTAGCACATTAGCACATTACATTTTTAAGGTATATAACCAGATGGGATTCAATATGGTAAGAAGCAAAGGGCAAAGGCAGGAAATCCCACTGGCAACTGGTTGGTGGCTGAGGAAAGGGAACATTCCTGCAGGGAGCAAACTAGGAGAGAGATGGCACAGAGCTTGAGTTTGCTGTAGTGCTCATAAAGAAAAACGCTTGGTCCAAATGCCATCAAAAGATACAATTAAAAAGGTTTAAATCCAGACACAGAATGTAATTATGTCTGTTCTAAATGAGCAACAAATACAAGATGCTGATCTGAACATTTCCAGGTGTGTGCAAATCTAGATTCTCTAAATTGAGATATGTGAGTCTGCCTGGTGCCCTTTCCATGGTACAGAAGTTTGTAGAAAGGGTTGTTTTTTTAAAAACAGGAATTGAAATTCTTCTTTCCTCTTAATTGATAATTATGGCCAGAATATTTTCCTATCATGGTTGGTGAAATGGTGCTAAAAACCCCACAACAACCCCTCAGATAAGGCTGATGTATAATAGCTAAAAGCTATCTCAGCAGAGAAAGTCTGCATGATCCCATTCCTTTATTCCCGCTTTTGCTTGGCTTAGGTGGATGGGACAGAGTAAGGGCAAACCACAGCAGTATCTGAGGCAGAAGGGAGTTTGCAGCAGGAAAGCATCTTT
>WTSP01015736.1:7542-24845 GCA_025331215.1 Actenoides lindsayi | reverse complement strand
CGCGGGGGGGGTGGGGGGTGTCGGGGGTGGGGGGTGGCCTGGGGGTGGGGGGGGGGTGGGGGGTGCGGGTGGGCTGGTGGGTGGGCGGGGGGGGGGGGGGGGGGGGGGGGGGGGGGGGGGAGAGTGTCTGTCTGCTCTGTTTCTCTCCTCCCCCCACCTCCCCTCCGTTTTTCTCCTTTCTTCCCTCCCTCCTCCTTTTCCCCTCCCTGCCCCATCTGTTATAGGCTTGCGGAACTGTGGCTGTTTGAAATTAAACGTGATCTTTACTGTACCAGCTGGGGTCTGTAATGTATCTGATAAATGAAGCTCTTCCCGTCGGTTTCAGGTCATGCAAGGAAAAGGGCAAAGCTGGGGAGGGAGCTGGGCGGGGTTTCCCTTTGCTTTTCACAGTCAGGCGAGAGGAGTCTGGTTGATGTCTGCAGCAGATAAAGGAGACAAGAGGATCATCAAAAGACCCCAGAGCCCTTTTATCTTTTTGCTGTTTTTTTCCCTGTAATTTAATTTATCGTTGCTGTGCTGTCTGTCTGCTCATTTCCCCCTTTCAGAAGGGGTCGGGTGCACCAGGGCCCTGGCTGAGGTAGTAGTTTGTGCTGTTGGTCGGGTTGTGACATTGCCCGCTGTGGAGATAACTGCGCAAGCTACTGCCTTGCTAGTGCTGGTGATGATCAGCTGCAGATGAAGACAATGACAATGGGAATCCCCTTTGTTTTGCCGGGATTGCATGCTGCTGAGGTGGCAACAATTCCTTCTCCTCCTACTTCTGCAGAAGGAGTCTAACCTTGGTCACTGAGTAGTGGGGTTTGACCCCATCAGTAGGATGCTGCTTCTTTCGCAGGGCTGGATGAAAAGCCATTAGTTTCACACTGTTTGGAGGGCACCTGAATTTGGGCTGAAGAGCGCGTGTCTGCATTTCTTCCCGTGTTGAGACCTTATTATTCATGTGGCACTCTTGAAGGAGGTGGATTTTCTATTCTGTGAAGACAGCTCAATGATGGACTTATATTTTCTGTGTTGTGAATATATAAAACTTGTATGTGTGTGATACTGTGTTTTTGTTTGAATGTTAAAAAATCCTGAATATTTAACAAAAGCAAAGATACGTAATTACCACTTTAGTGGTATATTGATAAGGTATTCTCATTTTATGGTGTAGTTGACTAATTGTACTGCTTGGTGCTAACAGGTTTTTTTTTTAGGTGAACTTCTGAGATATTTTTCCTGTATATTTTGACTTACTTTGAAAAGCAGACCATGAATATGCTTCTGTGAATTAAAATTGCTGGTGCATTTATAGTGGTGGCTAAGGGTATCTTTTTGATATAAATTTTAGTGTGTTGATCTCTTAATACAATGGTTTAAACTCAGAAGATATTAAAACATTTATGATAAATGCATGTAACTGTCTCTTATGTTTTTAAAAATGAGAGTTAATTTTTCAGTCTTTATAACCTTTTGATTTCGTAATGAAAGTTAAAGCTCTAGCTAAAAACTTGAAAATAAGTTGGTGAGTTAGTACTCCTTCTAATTCACAGTTCTAATGTATTTATCATACTAGGAAGACTTGAGCAAACTTAGAGATACTTAACTTTGTCTCTTTTTGAATTGTTTGATCTCATTCTGTGTTCAGAAGACATGGCAGGCTCTTCCACCTCTGCTGAATGTAAAATGTCTTGTAGAACATGGAGAAGATCTTTCTTGCTGACAAGTTTAATCTGATGATATTTCATTTCTACCCTGTGCAATGCATTGTTCTGGTAATTCAAGCTCTGTCATAAACTAAACTTTGTAAAAGCTGGGTATTTTCATGCTCACTAATAAACTAACATGTGAAGTGTTCTTACTGGTTGGTTTTCTTTGAAGTAAAGATAGTGGTCATAGTTTTTGTCTGTCCACAAATATAAAATGTACCTGGTATTATTATTTTTTTTCCTCCCACCTTAATTGAAAGGGGCAAAAAGGATACTGTAACTGCCCACTTTTCACATCCTCACAAACAGCACATCTCACACAGAGCCCCTTGAGGTCTGATCTGGAAGTTAAGAGTGGTATTTTCACTGTTTACCTTTAGGCATATAATTTAGCTGGCTGATCCACTAGTCCCTCTCTTCAGTGGAGAAGGCAGAGATAGGTCCCTGATGTAAGTCTTGCTTTCAAGTTCCTTGGCATTATTTGATCTGAATTACCCTTTCAAGGAGCTCATCTCTGTTGATTGTAAGGGAGGTGAAAGAGCTTCAGCTAAGCTAAGTGCCTGTATGTGGGTGGTGTGAAATTGTCCTCCCTGTTGTTTGCACTTCTTACGCTCACACAACTTGGATAGAACTAGAAGCTGGCTCCCTTTGCAGTTTTTTGGGTCTGAGGGAGAGAATCAATGGGAGAAAATGTGTTCAAGTATGCTACCATTAAGCACTTAAGTTTATCTCCTGTGTAAAATATCACCTTTAAACTTCAGTTGCCACCTGAGCAATCAGTTCTTTGTGTACTGGATGGTGACTTCAGAGTTCAGGAGAATGTTAAGAGCATGCAATAAAATAAGACAGTGCTACTGAAATAATGCAGCTGGAGGGCTACTGGTGAGCTGTATAATGCATCAGATGGTTTGTCCTCAGGTCTGCATAGCTCTTGGTTATGTATTGCTTGCTAGGTTTTAGGTGTGGACATGTGAATTTTTTTCTTGAGGAGTTTCATTAGAGATGCTTGCCTTAGCTTTGCTTTAGGGATACCCATACATTTCTTCGTTCAAAACACTTCTCAGTCATGCATTCAAGCATAGAAATTGGTCCAGACAAGTTCCATCCTTAGCATTATGCTAGTCTCGGTCCTTAGTGGTCAGCTGTCCAATGTACACAGCTTACTTACATGGAGAAGGTTGTGACATGGTTTGAGCCAAAAAAGATTAATTCCTCAGTGGAATGGAAGTCTTTTATCTTGGTGATGTTGTAAAAGCCAAAGCTGGTATTTCTGAAAACACTGAAAACTTAAAATGGAAAGAGCAGCTCATATCTTGCAAATTCAGTGATCCTTTGTTGTGATTTGATGAATTAGTTTGGAAAGAAAAATTGCATCACGCCAATTAAAAAGCTGTACTGCTGGCACGTTATTGTCTATGGCATTGTTTCTTGCTGAAAATTTTTCCCCTTTATTCTTCAGAGGTTTCACTCAGTCTGACTTCTTGTGTGAATTTTTTACAGAAACATTAAAATAGGCACATGGCTGAGTCGATGGAATTTCTGTGCGGAGTTATTTAGTTTATAGTATCCCTATTGTGTATTGTTTGCTGTGCTGGGTGAGAAAGTACTGCAAGAAATGTTCCTCTGTAGCTTTTCTGAGCACTTCTTTTGACTGGCGGAATAATAAAAATGCATTGAGATTCACAGCATAGTCGATTAAGCTTTAGATGCTCTTATTCCCGGGTTTGATGTCTTTTTGCGCTATTGTCTTACCTATTTTGTGAAGAACAGTCACCAGCTGCTCACCCCTCCAGCTACTGTCTGTCAATGCTGCTTCTAAAGATACTGGCATGCATCAACCTAAAATCTTAGATTCAAGATAGTTGCTTCCCTGCAGGGTGCAGTTGCCCTCTCTGTCACCAAGGAGAGTGCTGTGTTCCCATGCTAGCAAAATTGATATTTGGGAACTTGTCTTCACTGGGGGCTCGTCCAGTTCTTCTACTTTAATAGTTCCTGGGCCACGCACGTAACGAGAGAGACCTCCTGCTTATGCTGGAAGCAGCTTAAGACAGTAAGAGGAAATGCCAGTTTTTAGAGAATTAAGTCTATAAATACATCAGCACTTGGTAAATGCACTGATGTACTTTCACTAAGTTATCTGTGTGGCTTTTCATTGGCTGCTTTATTTGCTCTGCAAGAATGAGTACTATGTTAACGTAAGGACATTGCTTACACTAGTAATTATAAATGCAAGTGGACCACATGCTTTGTATTTAAATAGTTTACTTGCTTCTTCCACTGTCCTGTGCTTAAGTGTTACACAATGAAGTGATAGAAATTGGTTCTAGAACATTGCTTCTAGAGGAGGTTTTATATACAACACATATATATATATATGTGTTGTATATGCCTATAGAGAGATTCTTTCTGTAGCAGAAATGGAAGTGTCATTCAAAACAAAAATGTGGATGTTTGGGATACTGTCGTAAGTATCCAGGTTCCAGTTATCTAGTCTTCTAATACAGATTTGGATCCTAACTTACAAATTTATTTTTAAGAAAATACTCCGTCTTTTTAGCTGAGCAAGCTGAGTATTTTAGCTGAGAGTCTTTTAGTCTCAGCTGCATTAATGCATGGGCTTTATGAGTTTCTGTCAAGAAAGAACAGGTGCCCTGCCACTGAAGGTGTTAAAAATGGGGAAAGACTGAAGAAATATAACAGAAAAAGTTGCTTTTGCTGGGGACTTAGTGGAATCTCTGAAATGAAAGGCTCAGGTTTAATGGGAGGGGGCTGGAGTATGCCCTCTCAGACATGGAAAGTGCTGTATCACAGTGAAAGCTGCTGTGCATGGTCTGGGAAGCGAGTCTAAAGACTGCAAGTGAACTTCTGTTTCTTCTCCCTGGCCAAGATTTCACCTGCAGAAGGGGCTCTCTTACCTAACCTTCCATTTTTTCTTCCCCAAGTTTACTTATTTTTGCTGTCTTTCAGTTTTCTTTGTACTTTGTTCTCACTCCTTGCCCTGTCAGTTTGTGCACCCTCCTTGCCTCTGCAACCCAGGCAAAACTGCCTGACCTTCACAGTTAATGGTGTCTGAAGCTTGCCTGTCTGGTTTAGGCTACTATTGAAGTTTGTGATGGCTGCAATAAAGGGCTGTCTTAGTGCATCAGATTAACTACATCCAGAACTTAGTGATGCCAATGTGTCAGTCCACAAAAGGAAAAAAATCCAGTCTTGCACCTTCTTTCATAAAAGCTGAAAGTATCTTGTTCTAGGCCAGCTGAGAAAATAGTGTCTATGATGTCTGGTTATCAGATCTCTTCTGGTCCTGATCACCTTATTCCATCTTTCCACCCTCTCCACAGGAACGTTTGAAGCCCAGAATGATCTTCAGCCACATGAAAGAAGGCTGAAGTTTTAAAAGAAGGTTAAGTTCTTCTGATTTCCATGAAAACAGGTTTAAAAATCTCATTACTAAAGTAGTGTGATATTTCCCAGTTCCACCTTTCACCTCAGGAGAACTCAGAGCATGCCTCACTCCATACTGAAGGGTGCTTTTTCTGCCTTCCATTTCATCCTTTGCAAGAAGTGAGGGTTTTGCCTTGCGTGTGTCTTAAGCCTTGTCCCACAAAAAGGAGATGAAGGAATTGGTATGAGAATGTTGGCATTGAATGAGGCAAGATCAGTCCTTATTCCACCTTCTGTGTGGAGTTTTGTGTGTATTGGAAGGGAAGAGGGGATGGTTTTGCCATTAGTTAACTTTTGAAGTGCCAAAGTAGGAGGGACTGTCCAAGCGGTAGCCCAGTGACCTAGTGTGACCTGTGGCACATGTTCCGGGAGGAACACGTTCCTCTGATGCCCAGACTTTTGAATGGAAAAGAAAGAGCATCCTCCATATTGCCACCTGCAAAGAAGAATAGTAGGTGTGGAAGCAAAGTGGTAGCAGACTTCCAACTGCTTTGAAATCTACTTTTTCATCTGATTTCTGCTTTATCTGGTAAAAATCAATGTGGTTTGTGTGCATGCTTTTTGCTGAGGCTTTGTGTTTCAGGCTGAAGCTTAGTTTTCAGACTAAAATTATTCTTGTTCACTCCCAGAGCTTCTACACCATGATTTTAAAGGGGAAGTTGGTCCAGTAGAGGAAGATTCTGGAAGATTAAAATAAGTCTAAAAAATAGTGCATTTTAATTAGCGTTAAAACCTTTTGTTACGACAGTGAATTACATTTCAGTATTTGAAGTATGAAGTAGTGCCTTTTTTCGTAGGTAGGTGTAAGTGCAAGCTCCATCATTCTTGTCCGGTAAAATGATACTTGAGATGAATTGCGTTTCTGTAGAGTACCCTGGGATTCATCAGGTAGTGATGTGTGCAGCTCTCACAGATGTGTTCATCTCTCGTGCGGTGCCAAACAAGGTGGTGGTCAGAAATAACACAGAGGGGCCAAAAGGGAACTCAAAACCTGAGACGTTTCTTTGAGAGCCTCTGTGGTGTTACCAGTCCTGGTATTGTTGCATGGGACCTTCAGAACCTTCAGAAAAAAATATTGCTATGTCAATGACCTATGTAATAGGTACTAGTCCAGGTAAGGAAGCCACCATCTGGAGCCATTTTCTCCATTTCTCCTAAGTTTACAGGACAGATCCCACTGTTGTGCGTTGCCTTGAATGATTTTCAGATGTACTGTAGCTAAACCCTGACTTATGCCAGAGGAAGACGAGGCCAAGGAGGTGGATGTTTAATGGCGCATGTTCTCTGTTATCTCTATTCCTAAATAGAACGCATGTATTAGAATTTGAGGGAGATGTAGGGCCAAAGTACAGTCCTCTGTGGAAGACTGTGTCTGTGCGCTAGAGGCACAAGCTAATGGTGCAGGCTGACTCTTTGTTTGCAAAGCCCTGGGCTTCTTCCTGTTGTGGTTTAAGCCCAGACGGCAGCTAAGCACCAACAGCCACTCGCTCACACCCCCTCTGGTTATCGAAACGCTCCCAGGCACATTCTGAGTAAGCAGTGCAGCAGGACCACGAGCAGCGAGAGCGAAAGACGGCCACGACCAAGCGCTAGACTGTAATGTACCATCAGGCACGCAAGCCCCATGGCAAGCGCAGGAACCTGCCGATTAAAAGCTGAACAGCAGTAAAAGTATTAAATTTGATCCAGCACGTTCCACTCAAATTTGTTGATATCTCAAACCTTTTGAGCACCATGCTGGGTGACAAAAAGGGCTGTCATGGTAACCCCAGCCAGCAGCTAAGCCCCACCCAACCACGTTCTCAGTCCCCCACAGAGACATGTGGAAGAGAATCGGAAGGGTAAAAGTGAGAAAAGTCATAGGTTAAGAGAGATAGTTTAGTAAGCAAAAGCTGCATGCACAAGCAAAGCAAAATAAGGCATTAACACTACTTCCCATCAGCAGGCAGGTGTTCAGCCATCTCCAGGACAGCAGGGCTCCATCACACATAAGGGTTACTTAGGAAGACTCACATCATAATTCTAGCTATCCCCCTTCCTCCTTCTTCCCTGAGCTTTATATGCTGAGCATGGCATCATACAGTCTGGAATATCCCTTTGGTTAGTTGGGGTCACCTGCACTGCCTGTGTCCCTGCCCAGCTTCTTGTGTACTCCCAGCCTACTCGCTGGTGGGGTGGTGTGAGAAGCAGAAAAGTCCTTGACTCTGTTTAAGTGCTGCTCAGCAATAACAAAAATGTCCCCTTGTTAACAACACTTTCCAGCACAAATCCAAAACGTAGCCCAGTACTAGCTGCTTCAAGCCAAAACCAGCAGACTTCCAGATTAACAGGTCATCTCTGTACTGCAAGTCAGCAGCTATGCTTTACAGTATGAAACCTATTCCTAAATTTCTCGGTGATGCAGGCTGCTGTAGTGAGGAAACCATTCATCAATTGCATACCTAAGGGCCACACCAGCATGCAAAGTTTATATAAGGGTCTTGGATAAACTACAGCCCTTTGGTATGTCCTGCAAAGTTGGTCAATTCACTGCTGTATTGCATCTAGTTCTTGCTGCTTGTATCTAGCTAGGACTGCTTCAAGGCCATCTGTGTTGCACGGGATGGAACAAGGACATCTACAATGATCTGTTTGGAGTTTGGATCTCAGATTTTCTATCATCCTAGCTTTCAAAAGCTTTTCTGTCTGGAAAGCTGCCTGCACCTCCTTACAGATTTAGGTCAAACTACAACTCATCCCCCTTGAAAGAGAGGTTTTTGCTTAGATGAAAAAGGGGGAAATTTCCAGCAGGTCCAGGACAACTGCATGAATAGGACTGCTTTCAGAACTGTGGGTGAAGAGCTATCACTTTCCCAAATGTGTCAGCACACCTCTTGTCAAGAGGACAGCTACCCTTTATGGAACCTTGCTGCATCCATTCTGGTGACCTGGTGGGCAATTACTTTATAGAATGAATAAACCTGATGTCTGAGTCCATGTTACTGGGTAGTTTATTTCATGGTGATGCAAAACCTTACTTTGTGATGTCTTCTCTAGAGTTCTCAGTCTAAGCAGAAAATAAATCACTTCCTTACCTCCACTTACTTTTCTGCCTTACCTGATTAGGGGCCAGTATCTACATATACAATGGGTGATACTGAATATGTGGTACCTGCTCTTCCTGAGGTGGTCTTCCTAAGGTGATAATCGTAAATGTTATCAGGACATACACATGCACTGTCACTGCCCATATCTTTCTTGTGCTTCTCTGTGTCACGTAACCCTACCTGATTTACGCAGTGATTTCAGTCAGATGCTGAGATTGGGCAGCCTAAAGATCCAGAGTGGCAGTGTAATAGTAATCCTTAGAGCTAGGCCTGTTGCTGGTGCCATCGATATCATGGTGGCCTCTCATGCTGCAAAACCAGAACACAGACCCTAGAAATGCTTCTGTCCACAAGAATGCAGCAGGTTTACTTTTGTATAACCTCATGTAGGACTAGAAAGCCTAGATGTAAGGCAGGTTTCAAGTAGTACATACAAATGTACAACATGAGAGTGAGCAGTACTCTACACATTAAATGTTTATAGGTGTGCCAGTCTGCCAGCTATGATGCTGTTATTTTCCAGGTCCCTCAGGTTTCTTCCGTCTCTTGTGACCTAGCTTTTCCACTCCTCCCCAGCTTCATGAATATCTTTCTTATTTCCAGCACCTGAAAGGTTGCTTTCTAGTCATGTGAGTCCCCAGTGTCATATATGGTCTGTCATGCATCCTGTACCCAGCTGCTGTCTTTGCTACTTTAGGACCTGGTTACAGGCTACAGCAGAAAAGAAAATACAGGATGGCAGAGGAAGCAAGTGCTTAAATTTACCAATCCTTTTTTAATGACTGAAAAGTAAAGATGGTCTAATAAGGCAACAAAGTGCAAAGCTTAAAGAAACTAGATAAAGAGTAGTGATGCTAATCAAAACCCAAATAAAATAATCAGTGCAAGGCCTAGTGGTAGCAGAGCCCCTTGAGTATTTATGCAATATGTTCTCCCCTCCCTTCCCCAGCCTTGTACTACCTACAGCCCTGCTGTTTTAACAAGATGATGGCAGAGTGCTTAGGATATCATGTGGCTCCTGACAACCCCCAGCAGCCACCACATGAGCTGCAGCTAGCTGAAGTTGAACTTGGAGACAGCATGTCTAGGTGCCATTAGGATCCTCTGCTTTGGGAAGCTCTAATGCAGGTGGCTCAGCTGGTCACGATGATCATGTGTAAGCCTGGCCAGATGATTGTGGTCAGCTCGTGCCAAGGCTGGACTTGGCATTTGCCCAGAAAATCCTTTATGGTAATCCTGAGGTCTTTGTGGTACCCTCCACAGCCTGCTCTTGACTTGTGTGGCAGGAGGAGTTTCAGGCAGCTGGGAGCAGCAGGGCCCACCTTCAGAAGACTCAGCAGAGGCATAGAGTGGAGTACTGGAACTGAGCTGTGTACTGGGCTGTTTCCCAGGGCCCATCTACTCCGGCACATGAATACCAAGGCCAAAATTTGCAGTTCTATATATGGACTCCCAATAGTGTTCAATCCAGTTATCGATGCTCAAGAAGGCAAAATACCACCCGTCATGATAGCTGTAAATGACGCAGTGATTGATGGGACAGTACACATGGAGCATTTACTGTTACAAAGCAATCCCAAATGTTTCCTTAGTCACAGTCCAACATATTTAATACTGTCAATCATGAAGTACCATATCTACTATGAAAAAAGTAGGCTACATCCGCAGGATGTGTTGTATAGAGACCTAAAAGTAGTTTGAGGTAACAGATGGCAACCCTCGGTCTGTTACATAAAATTATTTGTAAACGTCAGGAAAAAAATAAAAATAGAATTAATTCAGTCAAAAATTCCTGCTGGTTTAAGGAACATATTGAGATTATATCTGATGGATAATAGCAGTGTTTTACAGGAAAATGATTGCAGTGGACCCAGTGTTTTGAAAGTTAAGCCTAAATGGTAGGAGGGCTTTCCTTCACTTCATCTCCTTTGGAATTCATTGTTAGAGTAAAAAGATGTGCAGCTTTAACCTGCAAAGGCAACACCAGTGTTGCTCACCACATTTGCAGACTTCCAGGTTCAATCATGGTGCACCAAAATCCCAAAGTTGTCAGACTAAGCCAAGGCAACAAGGACTGAAGTGATCTCTGACTCAGCTCTAGTCCCAGACTTCGGAATACCAAGACTCGGCTACTTTTGATCGTCCTTTTGTGCTTGAGTTTCTCCCTCTTTTCTGTTCCTTCTGATTTTTGCCTTCATTCTAATCAAGTCTTGATTAATTAGTCAAAGGCTTGACTTCTGCAACCTTGTGACCAGGTGAAAAACAGTGTCTTTGGTGTGATAACAGCTTTGGCAGAGCTTGAAGTGACTGAAAGATGACACTTGTCTTTCCAATGATAATGGCTTGTATGGAAGAACCTAACAAGACAAATTGCATTTTCTTACTTGTTTAGCATTTAGATTTGTTTCTTTTCTTGTTCTTTCTCTCTTGTTCTGTCTATAGCTCCCTTTCAGCTTCATGATGTGTATCTCTAGGCTATTTCAAACTGTTTTCCCATCCCTAAAAACACTCTAAACACTATTATCAACATTTTGGTTTGTCAAGACTGTTGAAACAGGAGTGGTTTTTTTCTATTCTATGTTTTGTATATGTAACATAATGGGAAGGGCATACAACTGCAGATTTAGGTTACCCTTCCAATGATTTAACTGGGTAATATTTGCTACTACCTCCCCCACATTCTTTATAAAGGACTTTCCCATTTCTAGTGTGGTTGTCTGTAATAAAATTAAGCAGAATGAGATTGCTGGGGTTGTAACCCTGACTTTTCATAATAAACAAGACAGTGTCATGTTAATCACTTAGTACTGGTTTTAGCAGTATATGTGGACCAAGGTAGTTGACACAGGGACTACATCTTATTATGCAAAGAGTTAGAAAAGGGACTGGTGTCATGGTGGTCTTCTTGAAGTGGACTTCTGCTACGGAGCTTCAGTATACAGAAAGAAAGTTATTAAGGTAAACAAAGTGATCTTCCAACATATAACACTTGATTATTGTATATTGATGATCTAGTCATCTTCTTTCAGAAAGAAAATCGGACTATTGGAGAGAATACTAAGAGTGAAGTGTTTTGGCAAAAAGTCCCAAAGTGCAAGCCATGTAAGTATTCAGCAGATCAAAGAAAAGGATGGGTGGTAACATAGCACTTATCAATGACAAATAAACTGATTGCGGTGAGCCTTTAATGATATATAGAGGCACAGAATTTGCAGGTTTATCTTATGCAATTTATTTCTACAGTTTGAGTGCTAGGAGTGATTAAACACTTGAACAATTGACTGGGGAAAGTGGTAGAATTGAAAGATGTTACAGGTCTTAAAATTGTCTCTAAACAACACACACGCTGATCCATGATTGATATTTGACATTTGAAAATTATATATGGCTGTTGTATAGAGCACGTGATGACAGTGGTACTGCTAGGCCAAAACAGTACATGGGAATGGCTCTCTTCAGCATCAAACTCCATGCCTTCTCAATGTCTAAGCTTTTGCAATTATTTCAAAGCAGGATTCAAAGCCTAGTCATCAAAACAGTTGGTCCTTTCTGCTTGGTGCTGTGGACCCTGGACTGCTCTTAGGAGTCAGTGATCCTGCCATCCTTACTATACTTAAATTCCTCAGCTCCACTGAGTCCAAAAGGACAATGACCATAGTAATGGTCCTTCTCCTCTTTCTGTATTGCAAAAATCTGAAGAATTCCTATGGCTATTAATTGAAAATTCAAAATCAGCAATTTCCTTCCTCTTCCTATGGTTGGGAAAAATAAAAGTATTAACAATGCACTGTTGCATTTTTGTACAGCACTGTTTTCTCTATGAAATACAGTTATTGTGTGCCAGTCACTACTGTTTCCTTGGCTTCACATCTTGATGCCTTCACCATTCCTAGAAATCATGCTAACCTTATGTTCCTGACTCTGGTTCACAAGGCACATGTCCACTTCTAGCCTGGGAACATACTTTGGGCCTTTGGGAATGAGTGTCTTCTTTCTGTGATGATAGCGAGTTATCTTTAGTGTCATCCTTTCTTCTGGATGTAGCTCTTCTGATGGTCATCTAAACGTATCTGATGTATTCCGTATTTGTCATGGAATGTTCCCAGAGCTGTCCAACCACCAAAACCACTTCTGGGTCCTGTCTTCCTTCCCTGCATCTGGGCAGCCTTCTGCCCTCCCACCAGAAACCGCAGCAAGCCATAGCTTTGTCTGCAGAAGCCCAGGGCACTTTTGTCGCCTTTCCTTCTAGCTGTAGCAATGTCTGCCCATCCTAACCTGTACAGAGATAGGTATTTTCTTTCTTCCTTTAGCAGCTACTGAATTAATTTTCCTCTGCCTGTCTCCAAAAGCCAGGCTTTGCCCATACTAATAGGGTGATAGCGAGTGAAAGCTGCTACCCTCCATGCTTGGCCAGTTGCTGCAATCTTACCCAAAAAGTTAGACTGCTAGCCTGGGAAGGGTGAGGAGCAGTAGCTGATGCTGAAAGGCATCCCTCCTGTGGTTTTTTACACAGCCCTGCAGCTCTTTTTGCCTGCTTTCATATGTTGGAGTGTGAACAGACTCAGAAGGTGCTTGCTGCCACCTTAAAGGATACTCAGAAAAACTCTGCAAGTCACAATCTTTGCACCACCGATTGGGCTGTAGGCGGGGTGGGTTGGTTTTTCTTTTCTGTGCTTGTTTTTGTTTTGTGGGGTTTTTTTCTGTTGTTGGATTTTTGGTGTGAGTTTTGGGGTTTTTTTAAGCACTCAGTGGCAAATACCTCGTGTAAATTCTTGATGGTGTTAAAATTTAAAACTACTTACGTCTTATAAGAGAGTTTTTTATGAGAAAAACTTGCTTGCTTGACAGTGGGACTGTGTTGGCAAGTCAGTTACAATCATTTCAGTGTTATGGCATGGCCGTGACACAACGCTTCCCTCGCTTTCACTGAAGCTTAGCTTCCTTTGCTATAGTCATCGGCTTTGGTCATGAATAGCACACTACTTCTCTTTGGGTGCTTATTAAATACTGCTACTGTAAAGACTTTTGTTTAATTTTTAAAATTTGGTTTGGAAAAAAGCCACCAGCACCAAAAAAAACCCAGCCAAAACCAAGATGTCTGAACCAGAGAAGTTAGTTTTCTCCAACACTTTGTTGTTGTTGTTATCTTAATTCCAGCAGGGTTTGTTTTGCAAATTACTGAAAGGATTAGAAACATTCATTCAACAGTGCATATTCCATGTAAGTCTTTTTTTGGCTATAGAACACAACTGGGGAAGTGCTGGATCCAGTGCTAGTATGGTCAGTATCACTTTGAAGTAATGAAGATCATATGCTCCATTTACAGAAGCATGAGTCACTGCTACAGCAAGAAACTATCACTTAATGTGGGCCATCAGATCAGACTACATTATGGTCTGCTTCTCACAAAAAAAAAAATAAAATCAGAAAGGCTGTGATAAAGGCTAATTTCCTTAGGTTCCTCATTCTTTTTTACACGGATGATACATTTATTTTTAAACGTCTGTGTTTATGCCAAGAGATTTTTCTCTTAAGCTAATGCTGAGAAATTGTTCTTCCTCTCCAAGGACACTGCTCTGTGGTCTACTGCACCATAACCAACTAAACTTAATCTCTGCCTTATTCAACACTTGAAAGGAGCCATTTACAGAACTTTTCAGGAAACACAGACTGAGATTTTTTTCAGCTGCCCCAAGTGAATTTGGGAAACCAGTGAGAGAACTAGGATTCAAACACAGTGGTACATAGGTGAATCTGGTGGTTTGGAAGAAGTAGACTGAAGCTGCACAAAAAATGACTAACCTTTTCTACTGAACCCATAAGTACTTGACTAAGGAGTCTGCAGCCACCTGCCACGGTATCATCACCTAAACCTCAGGCTGGTGCAATGGTTTATTGTTAGGCTTGATATTGAACCTGCCCCAGAACATGGTTTCCCATTTGTAATTCAGGTGCATTGCTGTGTAATACAAGTTGTTTGTATGCCTTTGTATTTCTCAGGTAAGTGCCTGTAAAGCCTTACTCGTCTTAAAACCTACAGGAAAAAAGATAAAGGAGCAAACAAACTCTTTGTCTCACTGTCATACCTGAGGTTATCAGAAGTGCCTGTGCTTGGTAACTACAAAGACAAACAAAAGAAGGAATCGCTTGAAAAGCAACACGTATTGGTTTTATTTTCTTTCTCTCACCACCATTTTTTAAATCTGATATAACCCGAACTTGACAATCTGCAGGATAGCTTGTAAATCATCGCATTTGTGTGGATACTTGCAAATGATGGTCTTGATAGTGAATGAATCCCACTTTATGTAAGAACATGCTACTTTATGTCAAAAATTAGATAAATAATCTATGTAAGAACATGCTACTTTATATCAAAAAATATATAAATAAGCAAGTTTTTAATAGTTGCACAAATGTGAGGAAAAAGTATGATAATTTTCTGCAGCAATATTTCCATTTCTTTACTGAGTTTCCATTTTTGCTGTTTTTTATTTTTTTGTATTTACAAAGTAACTTTGATTCTCCTTCAAGTGATTCTGCAGTTTGAAAAAAGGACAGATCTTCACATACATGTGGAAAATAATTTTCTTAAAATTAACACATCTATTCAGACACTTTTTCACAACTTTGCCTGATGGATCTTATTTTCCTTTTTTTTTTTTATTTTTTACTTTTTTATTATTTTGACCATTCCCACGTGACCATTTTCATTAGCTTTTTCCAAAAAAGCACTGTACTAGAGAGAATCCTAGGACTGTGACTGTTTCAAACATAAACTAATGACCTCATCTGTCTTGCATAAAATACATGGGTTTTATTTTTGTTGGAACAGTATTACCTTACTGTGTAATGAACATAAAATTTATTTCCTGATTCGGTGTTCCTTAATTTAACCCCTACCTGCTTTTCTAAATTTGGTTACTTCTTCCTATCAGGTGTACTTCACATCTCTCATGATGCTTTCATTTATTTAGAGTGACATCTTTATTTATTAAGATGATACTGAATTTATAGAGACTAGATTTGTGCTCTTTTCTGTTGCAAATAATGCTGGCAAGAATCTTATTTTCCCTACACCAGCCCACAATTGTTAATGAATAGAGAGAAGTGTGTTTCAGGAATGCATTCTAGTAGAACACATTTCTAACTCTTCTTCCAGTTAATACTAACACGAGTTCATTACTTCTCTCCATTATTTCCCCACCAAAAAAAGCAAGTTTAGTTATCATAGAATACCAGGTTGGAAGGGACATTAAGGATCATCCAGTCCAACCTTTTAAGGTAAACTATATATATAATTTAAATGAGATGGCCCAGCACTCTGTCAAGCTGAGTAGGGGAATCCACCACTTCCCTGAGGAGATTATTCCAATGTCTAATTGATCTCATGGTGAAAAATTTTATTCTGGAGTCCAATCAGAATCTCCCCAGGAATAACTTGTACCCATTACCCCTTGTCTTTTCAAAGTGACTCCTTGTAAAATGGGAGTCTCCATCATCTTGGCAGACACCTTTTATGTCCTGGTACATGGTAATAAAGTCTACCTTGAGCCTTCTCTTCTCAAGGCTGAATAAACCCAGTTTTCTCAGCCTTTCTTCATATGGCAGGTCTTCCAGTCCTCAAGTTAGTTGCACTTGAGTTCTGATGATCAAGTAGACTACAACTTAATTTTTGTCCTACTGGTGCTTGAAATTCTGGCAGTAAGCTCAAGTAGTATTTTGTAAGAAATACTGAACTGTAAGACCTTATGCAGGCATATTGAAATAGTTTATGTACTTGCCACTCCCTGAAGATCTCTCATCTCACCTAACCTGATTATGTAGAAATAAATAATGATGGATAATTCCAGTTAAATTTTCTATTTCCTCTACTTTTCTATAAGCACAAATCTCTTCTAAGAGAACTGCTAGCTACAGCTTGTGACAAGAATGTAAGTTTAGATGGATTTTTTTTCAGACAACAGCAAGATGGGAGTGAAGGAGGAGAAGATTTGATGGCTGACTTTTTGTAGATACATACCGAAAGAGAATAGTTGGGGAAAAAGGCAAGCAAATAGTGGAAGTGACCTTTTGGGTAACTGATGCACAATTCAAATTGAAAAGACTAGCTAGTGAAGGAAAAATAAAGTTGCAGGACAAGTTTCCTTTACTGAAGGAGAGAAAAGAGAGAAGGAAGAAAACAGAGTAGTAGATGAGTAGAGGAGAGAAGGCAGGATCAGCAGAAAAAGGAAAAAAATTACAGTGATAGTATTTGGTGCCCAAGGAACAGTGAACTTGAGAAACAGACTGTGAAAGAGAACAGACGACAGAATAGTCTGCAGAGAGAAGACAGAAAAGATGGGGAATCTAAGAAAGATGCAAGTAGCGTCAGAAAGAGGACATGTATGTAACTGGTACTTCCTTATTAAGAAAAATGGGTAGACTGTCATGAGAATGGATCCAGAAGTATGTTTGCGAAGATAAAAACTGTAGATCTGGATCTGAAAACTATAATGATCCAGTGAACAGAAGTGTACAGATTTCTTAGAAACTTCATTGGAATTTTCCCATTTCCTGAAGAAGTAAGGGCAAAGGTGAGATGATCAACAGATGACTGAAGAGTTGGTGCTAAGATTGATGGACTACTGGAACAGAACAGAAAGAGAGTATTTCTTAACAGATGCACCTAGTTGTTCTGGGTTCAGTTCAGGTTATCACAAGCAGCTGCTGGCCTAAGCAGTTAGGAGGAGCTGCAGCTGGGAGAGGCCACAGTTGGGATAAACAACTGAGCCAGCCAATGGGATATTTGATACCAGAGTCTTGCACCATATAAGGGTCTGAGGTGGGGGCACCTGTTTTCAACTTGTTTCTGTGTGTAGCTTCATTTTGGCAGGAGCAGGGAAAGTTGGCACCTTGGGTCCAGGTAGAGTTTTCCTGGTTTTTATTACTTGGTATGTTGTTTCATTAGTACTGTTGTTTTATTCTCTCTTTGTGTTGTTTTATTAAGCTGCTTATCTCAACCAACAGGATCTCACCTTTTTTCTTCCTTCCAATTCTTCGCCCCCCCCCCCCCCCCCCCCCCACCCCCACGTTCATGGGGGGG
>WTSP01015729.1:62386-88217 GCA_025331215.1 Actenoides lindsayi | reverse complement strand
CCCCCAAGGAGGGGTGCCCCAGCCCCCTGAGCATCTTCATTGCCCCTCTTTAGGCACGTTCCAGCACGTCCATATCTTTCCTGTAACAGGGGCTCCCGAACTGGGTGTAGTAGTCCAGCTGGGTCATCCGTGGGTCTGACTGCAGCTCGGCATCTTGCAGTTACCTCTTCGTTTTCATCCTCCTTTGCTGTGTGCGTGGCCGTGCTGCTGAGCCCGGCTGGGTGCCTGCGGCTGTTGTGAGTGCTGCTGGCAGCTTGGCCCCTGTCCCCCCATAACCCAGCCACCTCCTCTCCGGATTGCAGAGTGATGTGTGGAAGGAACGCGGCGGCTTTGAGGAGGTGAGGATCTGTGACCCTTTGGCCCTCCATGAGCCGGGAAGGGAAGCCACGTGCCGTTGGCCCGGGGCCGAGTCTTGTCACTCGGCACAGCCCGAGCTTTTTCTGGTGCTGGAGGACGCAGAGGTGGAAGGCAGGAGTTGCAGGAGTCCAGCTGTGCAGGTCCCCCTTCGGTAAGGGGCGGGAGAACAAGCGAGCGGCGATTCCTGGCGGCGCTGCTCGCTATCTGGTGCACTTAACGAAACCCGCCCTTCTCGGACCTAAGGGGAAGGAATGCGAGACCCCCCTCCTTGTGATGGGAGGTGTGGTTGGTTTCTACAGACCTGTCCTCTACAAGTGGAGTGATTCCAGCGTCGCTGCGGTGGTGTCACACCAACAAACCGGGCGGGCTGGGAAAACAGCCTAACGTGGCAGGAGCGGCTGAGGCGGTTGCGGAGCTGCGTGAATGATTAATTCCCCCTGCTTTTGTTTCACCTTTGATCCCAGGCCCTCTGCCAAAAACGATAACGAGGCGATTTTGGAAGAAGGTGATTTTAAGATTAGGAAAAAAAAAGTCTGTGGTAATAACAGCTTTACTGCGCACTGAGACTAGGCCAGGAACAAGAGAGTGAAAAAATCAGTTGCGACGTCTCTCTGCGATACGCGTGCTTGGAATCGGTCGATAAGGGTTTGCCAGACACTCTGCAGTCAGAGTATCTATTCACATTTTCAGAGGGCAATATTATTCTTCTTCAAACGGGATACGCAGTGGTAGTGCTTTCTTAATAACCCCCCCTTCAAGCTCGAGTATAGAAAGCGGTTTGTTTTGTTATTAAAATTACTCCACATATTTGAGCCGGGCTTCAGCCGAACAACTGCCGAACACATGCTAGACGCACATTGATTTTTTTTTTTGTCTTAGCTCAACATTTCCCCTGGGCACCACATTATTTATTCATAAAGCAGAAATGATGTCTGACAGGCATTAGAGGGGTGGAGAGCTCTAGTCCAGAAACAATGTGAAAAGCTTCGCGAGGACCCCGAGAAATCAATGTCAAGAGCGGCCTTTTAATTCTGAGCGCGCGTTCTTGCGATCGTTCGGCGGGGAAAAAAAGGCAATTTAAATAACAAATAGTTACTATGGCCTAAATTTTCATTCATCTCTATTCAGATTATCCAAGCCAAGGTGGAAGTAGGCAGAGAAGGCAACCGGCCAAGGCCAGGCCATCAAGTGAACTCACCTCTCCAGTCCTAATTTGCACATTTGTACGCAAATTTCTGTTGGAAGTCAGATATTTTTATCAATAAAGATTTAAACCCCAAATGCTTTTCGGAGGCAGGTATTCCTAAAATGTACATGATTCATAACCACTTACTCTAATTGAGTGCTAGACTGATGCCTGCACTGCACATTAAAATAAGAAATAGCTGGTATTTCTAGAACGTTGAGGTGAAATATTTTGATAAGCTAGTCATCGTGATAGAAATGTTTGGAAAAAAATTAGGCAAAAGGAGATTTGTTCTGGTTTTGTTCATTCCAAGTTAGATCGTGGCATACTAGCAAGCAGTATTGGCTGGTGGAAAGTATATTTTACTTCCAAAAATACTTTGCCTACTGGAAAAAACCAAAAAAGCAGCAGCAAACTCGCAAGTATTCCGAGGAAAATTTTTATCTGATCTTATACTTCTGTATCTGATCTTATACTTCTCAGCGGGGGAAGTAACTTTAATTATTGAGGTATTATTTTTGAAATGAGGTGCACATCTGAATGTCTTGTCAAATCAGGCCACTGTGGAATGAGTTTCCTGATATTTAAAACACAGGTAATGCAGTCGAAGAAGTAGCACGTCATCACGCAATTAAGTATTTCTTCTTCATGTATAAACACAAAGGAGCTGAATGAAATACGTTCTGGCATTTCTTGATTTTCCAGTACTTGGCTTTGAACCTGAATGTTCTTTGATATATAGGGTTGGGAATTTCAAAATTTGCTTTGCATGTTTTGAGGGGGGAGGGGAAATGTAAGAAAATAATTCATTTATAGGCTGCAGGCATGAAAGTTACTGTCTTTCTCTTGGTTAATAAGAGGGTGATATTATTTACAGTGAAACCAAGGCACACGGTAACCTCGTGAAGCTAAGAAGTTAACACGTATTCCTTGAATTGATCTGCAGAACACCCTATATTTGTTTTCCCCAGGGAAGGCTTTGACCTCTTCAATCACAAAAACATCCTAATAACTGCAATTCGAAATCGCTCAGCTGGGACAGCAGAATCTGCACCCATCCAGCATGAGTGCCTGAAGCATTGCACACATTTTATCCCACCACCCCCTTTTTCAGGGGTTTGAAAATCTGAATTTCGTTTGACTCGATCCGAAGAAAGTGAACCAAAAATGACATTTTACTAGGCTGTCGTACACGTTGCAATGGGCATGTTTGGGGTTTTTTTTTTTTCATGGTTGTTATCTGATGAGAACATGAAGCCAGGAAAATACTTCATTTCTCAAAAAGGGATCCGTTTTGATTTGCTCTTGCCAATACTTCCAAATGCAGCCATTAACTTGCAAGAGGTGCCATGTATTTACAAGTAGGATTTAAATAACAAATTCACTGCATAGTGTTAAGGATGTTTGAATGTTAAGTAGTGACTTTAAATGTCACTTTTCCAAACTGTTAAACTGGAGCTGTAATAATAATTCTTGTTATCTATTTAGGTAGCTGGTTGACGGTCAGTTAATAAGGTTTATTCATCCAGAGCTCAGCTGCATTTCTCTGCCTCTCTGAACTCTGTTTTCTTTATATAGTTCTGTCATTACTGTAGTCAGGAACATAACTGTCTGCTTTTGACAGCAGGAGAATACCCAGCCCCAGATAAAGCACTAAAACATTAATACACATATTTTCTGCTTCACCAGCCCGGAGTGCTCTTCAGGACACACAGACAGAGGATGTCTGCACCAGCCCTGGTCACTTGAGGTCTTCCTCTAGTCAGGGGAGGGAAGTAGCTCCTTTTAGGACATGGTCCATTTAACTTCTCGCAGGCTGGTTTTGTTGTACTGCAAGTTGCATCTTCTAAAAGCCTTTCCAGGATGCTGCAGTCCAACAGGGGGTGTAGGTACCCAGCTGTGGGGTAGAATTCAGTTTCACACTGAGACATCCACGTTGAGTAACTTCTGGGTGGCTGGGTCCTCACATGAGCTCAGCATCTCCCCGTCTAGCTGGTGGAGCCTGGAGAACAGTGCTGCTCTCTCTAAAAAAGAGACCCTTTATCAAAAGACCCTTTAAAAAGGTCATGTACGAGAAGATGTCTGTTGCTTTTTTCTATATTTACCTTATTTTTTTCCCCCCTAAACAATAATTTAGCTAATGTCAACATGCCTTTGCTGAAACACCTTGCCTCACCAAACAGATATTTTCAGAGGCTCAGTAAGAGATTGGCAGATCCTAGTCCATCTCACGGGTCACTTGGATAAAAGGCAGCACTGCTGTTGAGACTGTCATTTACTGAAAGGCGAATGTGTTTTAAGACCAGAGTTTGTTACTGAGCTCAAAAGGACCCCGAGTGCCTCTGCTCTCGTAACTGTGTGAAATGGCTGAGCTAAGGAGATGGCAGGAAAAAATATTACCTGAGATATTTTCTGGCAGAATTAAATAGCAAGTACGTATGGAAACTGATTTATAAAAGATCAAATGAGTTGTGGAACACAGACGTTTCCAACTGGTGCATACAGGTATTTTAGGAGTCATTAAAAGATGAAAGCAACCAGCTTCACTAATGATGTCCTGTCCTGGGTTTAAAAAGTCCCCTGTGAAGGATGTTGAGTAAGGCACGCTTCTTCCTCCAGAGATAGCTGTCGCCTGAGAGGTGCTAGGAGCCAGCCCTGGGGGTGCCTGGGTCCTGAAGCAATGCCACCCATCAGTCCACTCTCAGGCATGGTCCACGTACAGCTGGCGTGGCTTTTACCTTGTCCAGACCTGATGGAGAAAGAAATTTGTTCTCTCGGGAGCATTTCTGTAATGTTCATCTCTCTCTCCCACAGAATAACGGTAGGAAGAAGCAGCCTGATTTCATAGCCAAAGCCCTGCTGGCCCACCCATCCACCCATCGCTCCAGTTCATCTTCAGCGTTAGCTTCATCCCTGACCTGCCGTGTATTCAAGCCAGCATCTGTGGGCTTTGTTTGTTGCTGCTGCCAAAGTTAACATGAGCTGTGGGCAGACATCAACGCACTTAACCTCATTTTCTCCTTTTAAATCCCTTCTTAAAACCTCCTCTGCCATAATCCCTGGGGGAGAGGGGAAAAAAAGAAGTAGGTTAGTGATGTGTTAGTGCCTCTTGTGTTCACTGATTCCTTCTCTGTTTCCTCCTACTTCCTTGTCAACCATCCATATCCACTTCTTGGACTTTCTTTTAATGTTTAAGTGTGACTCTCTGAGGCAGAACCATCTTTTTTGTTCTCTCTGAGCACGGTCTCCAGCGTGCCTGTATCCTGGCCTGGGATTCCTCGATGCTACCCTAACACAAGCGAGAGGAAATAACTGGGGTGGCTCAGTGCTCCACAGCTTTCCTAGGCTTTTTGACACCATCATGTGAGGAAAATGAATGTTGTAATCATATGGCAAAGGTGAAAAGTGAAGGCATATGTTCTTAATAATGCGCTTAAAATGCTTCTATTATAAATATTAATTTTGAATGTCTGAGCTGAAATACTGATACCTTTTTTTCTTAAGGGCTCGTGGCAGTCCTTGGTATTTAGTATCAGATCTCCCAGTGCTTCCATTTCCAAGTGCATCATAGATTCATATCATGGAATGATTTGGATTGGAAGGGACATTAAAGACCATCTAGTCCTAGTCCCCCTGGACACTTTCTGCTAGATCAGATTCCTCAAAGCCTCATCCAAACTGGCCTTGAACACTTCCAGGGTTGGGGCATCCACAGCCTCTCTGGGCAACACGTTCCAGTGTCTCACCACCCTCACAGGGAAGGATTTCTTCCTTCTATCCGATGTAAATCTACCCTCTTTCAGTTTAAATCCATCACCCCTTGTCTCACCACTACAAGCCCTTGTAAACAGCCCCTCCCCATCTTTCCTGTAGGCCCCCTTCAGATACTGGAGGCTGCTCTAAGGTCACCCCAGAGCCTTCTCTTCTCCAGGCTGAACAACCCCAACTCTCTCAACCTGTCCTCGCAGGGGAGGTGCTCCAGCCTCTCGATCATCTTTGTGGCCTTTCTCTGGACTCGCTCCAGATGGGGTCTCACGAGAGTGGAGCAGAGGGGGAAGCAGTACTCTTGAAATTATAAAATATATTGGATGTTAGGAAGAAGTTCTTTGCTCTGAGGGTGGTGGAACACTGGAACGGGTTGCCCAGGAAAGTGGTGGAGCCCCCATCCCTGGAGACGTTCAAGGGCAGGCTTGATGGGGCTCTGAGCAACTTCCTTTTCAGCAGTGTAAATCCTCTTTGTGATGTCTTTCGATGAGCTGCTGGTCTCTTTCAGTGAAGCAGGTAGTGTGGGAGGTCCAGGTACCGGGCATCTTTGGCATGGAAAACGTCTCCATTTCCATGATAAAAAAGAGGACTGTGTCCATGCCGTGTCGACTCGTTTGACGATGGTGGTTTGAGGCTGCTGGCACATGCTGCCAGAAATGTTAGTGAACAGGAGAAGTACATAAATGTTGTTTACATGGCTCGTATATTTGCGAGCTGTTTGTCAGTACGTGCATGCATAATGCATTTCTAATTGCTGCCTGAACAGCCACAGATGGGACTACGCTACAATACAAAAGAAAAGAGGAAGAAATCAGTCCTATCAATATACCATTGCTGTGTTTCTATTTAGAGGCCTTTTAAGCAGGTTTTTTTTTCAAATGATTGCCTTAAAGCTTTTCATGTTCTTGCTCTTCGGGGGGGCCGAGTGACGTTTTGAGTTCTCACTCACAGCACCCAGTCTTGGCATATATTCCTGCAGTCCACATCAGGCAGAAACCCCCCCCGTTGACTGAAATGAGCTTTTTGCCTGACACAGTAGTCTCTCATTCTGACTCTATTAGCAGTAACAGACTTAACTATAAATTATTTTTTGCTCTGGGCACATTCCCTAATAATTAGGGGCCACTAGTAAATACTTCACCGTATCAGTGAGATACAAGAGGCTTTAATGCTTTAAGCTCGGCAGCCGTATTTTACTTCAGGAAGGGCTCCGTTGGAAGAGGGGTTTGGTTTGGTTTTGTGGTGAGAGAGATCACTCTTAAAACCGAGCACGGGCGTGTAATTACGATGCTGCCGTACAAAAACTGATGCCTTATGAATTCACTACCTTATAATCAGTGAAACGTGGAGTTCTTCTGCACGGAGCAACCTGACAGCGTTAAGAGATTGATGTTGGCCGGGTCTAGGAGGGCTGCGTTCGTTTTTTAAGATGCTTTTAGTTTGCAGGTCTGTATTCATCTTGTGGAGAGGCCGATTCACGCTAGACTCCATTTTTAGCATGGATTTAATTCCACCAGGAACCGGGGTAGTGAGACGTGCTGCACGGCAGCTGGCACAGCAGCGGTTTTAATCGAGTAGCAGATTCCAGCTGGTGGGGAGTCAACTGGGTTCTGAAGCAGGCACGACTTAACGCACATCTTCCTTATTTCTCCACGAGAGTGCATTACCTTTGCATATTAAACAAATGTAAACGGCGGAGGGGAAGCGAAGGGAAGCGGATTTGTGGGTTCGCTAGGAAGAAAGCTAATCATTGTCACCTCAGAAGGTGGGTTGAACAAGGGAGAGTAGGGCAGGGTGTGTTCTGCCCGATAAATCGTCACGGACTCTTCTCACGTCTCGTGAAATGGGTTTTGGTTTGCGGGTGTGCTGGTGTTTGCAGGGTTCATTCTCTATATTCTGCCCTGGAATACCACGTTTAGTGCTCTTCAGCTGCCTACTGCTGTCACTGGCACCAGAAGTCACCCTCACGTTAGCCGTTGGTCTCTGCGTGGTGCCTACCTGACGAGGTGACGGCATGGTGGTGTGAGCAGTTAAACCCCAGCAGCAAAGCAGGGGTCTTTCTGGTGTCACTGAACTGACGCTTGTTTCAGCCAGACCTTTTTCAGTAATGCCTTTTTCTCTGCTCTCCCTACAAGCGTAAAGATTTTGATAGGATTCGGATAATGAGGATCTTAGCGATACGTAGAGCCCAAGCACCGTGATTGTGTTGCAAAGGCAAATGTAGTGGTACTGGAAAGGTCAGTGCATTTTGGAACACGTCAACAGGTGCTGCGTTTTTCAATTGTTTTTTCTTGTTAGCATCTATCTCAGGATCTAAGCTCAGTGCTTTGCCAGGACAAGCAGCTCATTCATCACCTGACGCTTACTGGGCTGTTGAAAGAAATGGCAAATGCCAGAAAAAGAACACACAGTGGGTAAAGCTTTTCCTTCCCCTGGTTTTATCCCTGTCTGGAAGCTGAAGCACCACATCAGCCCCTTGCCTTTCTGTTACTTTGCTGTTGGGTGTTCCTCAAGGAACTGAAGTTCAGCAGAATTAGCAGGGTCTTGGTGGGAGGAGCTGTCCTGCTGTCCTGTCCGCAGCTGAGAAGCATGAACCTTTGAGGAGCTGCTAACTCCCATCCCATTAGCTAGAGCTGCAGAGATGTGATTTTTCCACACAGTCCAGGCTGAAAGTAAATAGAGTATGAAAAAGCATGTCTGATGTGAGGAGACCTTCTGAGCTCAGTGATCCCTGTTCCCTTCAAGTCCCCCCCGAGGTCACTTGTTGCAGTCTGGAGCTGCTGCACAATAGCAAGATCAAAGCCGTTGAAAGCAATCAGTCCTTGACATGACATCTGCTGCAAGATAAGGAGGGGTTTTGCTGTTAAAAAAAATCATTTATTTTTACTGTATCTGTGTGTTCAGAACTTCATCCTCAGGAAAAGTCCAGTGGAAGAAGAACACTAAGGAGTGTTTTTATGTAGATGGCTGCAATTAACATTAATCCGGGCTAACAAGAGAGTATTGATTGCAGTGTTTCTGCACTGTCTTCAGACAAGATGTAAGTGACGACAGAAAAACAAAGGCAAACTGGTCTCATAATTTCAGGAGGGGTCTTGAAAGTAAAAAAGAAATATTCGCGTAGCTTCAATTTATTGCCTTTCTTATTTCCACGATGTCTGTGTAGTTATTGTCTGCTTCTGGCAACATTACCTGACATATTAGAGACCTTTTGTGTCAGCTTTGGTTTTGCCATGCCACTCATCTCATTCCTCGTGTAGCTTGTCAGTGCCATGAGTAGGGCCAGGCTGGTTCTGAATGTGGAGAATGCCCAGCGAAAGAAAAAAGTAATCCCAGAGATGGCAGATGCTGATAGGACTTTGAAGGAGATGCAGTATAAAAGCTGACCTAAGCATCTTATGGAAAGTTCACGTTAGGCTTCTGTTGTGCTTTGGTGGTCCAGGAGATGCACTGAAAGCTTGGTTGCTTGTGTCTGTGACCGGTCGCAAACCCCAGATTTATTTTGGTGCAAAACGCCAGATTTAAAACTTGTATTTTTAAATTTATTTAACACAGTAGCAAAAACTGGGCCTTTCGGCAACATTAATGAAACGATATGGAGAAAAATTAATCCCAGAGCAGCCCAAGTGTATTTTGGCCGGGCACTAGCCTGTAGGACCCAGCTTCAGGTCTCTCGTCTGGCAGATCCCAGGCAAATGCTGTTTAATGCAGCCAGTTGGCAGCTTTTGGTGTGAAACACAGATCTCCCACTTTCTCCTGCTCTCTATGAATCTGGAAATCGTAACCCACATCTGGGAAATATTTCTAACGTCAGCTCTCCGAGGAAGTGACTTATTACTACAAAACACTTCAGTTGCCTTCAGTTTCTAGCGGGAGTTGATAAATTGAGAGCCCTCTCTGGTAATTTGGACCAAGCTGGGTGAGCCCTGGCTATGTTCTCGTTTTCAGAAGGACCCTCTTGAGTTCTCAGGTTCTCCATCCTCTGAAGCGTATCCTGATAGGCATCAAGCAGTTGAGGTTGTGATGACCAAGTGAAAGATGGGGGTCTGTCTGCAGCCTTATTGCCTGGACTGGCAGCACGCTGGTTTTCTTTAAGATGAGCTGAGTTTCATGCGAGACCTGCAGAGACTTGACCAACAATCTGGTGGGTTTAACGAAGTTGTGTCAGATTTGCAGGACTCCTTTCGGAGAAGACTGATAAATGAAAGGTAACCGGATTACACATTGGTCACGTAGGTTAAGAAAGCAGCTATTTCAGAACTACGTTGTCTATTTATGAAGTAATCTAATAAATATTTAACGACTTGTTCCATTTTTACAAACGAACACTTGTGTTTGTGGATGCTAATTACACCAGAGGAGCCCTTGGCTTTGCAGGGGCAGAGTTATATTTGCGGCAAAGCGTTTGTTGTATTCGTGCCAAAAAACCAACCCAAAAAAAACCAAACCCTCGTGAAGATCCGATCCTTCAAACGTGCGTGCGCTTAACTTGGCTGCTCGAATGATGTTGCTTTGCAAGCGTTGATTTCAATACTTTGATCATGAAATACCTCGAGTAAGGGAGGGGAAATTAATACAGCAGTAGCGTTGATCTGTATAAACAGTCAGTAATGAGAGCATGTTGTGCCCTTCCCTGGGGGCAGAAAGCCACGTTTCTGCCGAGTCGATGAGTGAAATGAAATTGCTCACGGAAGGTATTTATTGTCTTGAGGTGGGTTTCACTGCTGCTGTCTTCACCCCGACTCGGACTTCAGGGGGAGTGTTTCTTGTGTTTTCCCGTGCACTGATTTCTCCGGGTGCTGCTCTCCCGTGTTGAGGCTCTCGCTCCTCTTCGCCGTATGTTAGCTGCACTGCCTTTGGCTCAGTTCCCTGAGCCAGGCTAGGGATGGCACAAAGGCATTTGTAAAGGTAAACAACAATATCACTCCAGTGTCTTTACAAATAACAGAAGATCATCAGTGGAAGAAGAATGTTTACTATCTACCAAGGAAGGAAATGTACTTTTCCTTCCAGGCTTTACAAAGTAGAAAACATTGCTGCAATTTGAAGTTGTCTGGAACCCCTGAACCTCTTATGTTTGATACCAGCAAATCGTCAACTGAGGTTTTGGGGATACGGAAGAAGAGCCGTGGGATCTAGCAGGGGATGGGCTAAGGCAAGGTTAAGAGAGAAGTATGGGAATAAAAATGAAAAGTCCTGTAAAATTCAGGTGATGTGGAGAAAGGAGATCAACGAGAAGATGACAAAGGTGGCTTTCCGTGATTGCTGCTCCTGAAGGATGGCTGGCAGACACTCCCCCTGCCAGCATTTCATATGCGCTTCTGCCTGGCCAAGATCTAATCTATCATTATAATAAGAGATTTTAATTTCTCCTACACTGCTCCTGTGTGGAGTTCTGCCTGTGTTGGTTTTTGTGTTTATTTTCTCAAAGGAGGAAAAAAAACTGCAGACTCCTCAAATATTCTAAGAAGAAAAGGCAGCTGTTTGTTTAAACTGGCTCTCAATATGCAGAAATTTGCCTCCGAAAGAAAATGCTAATGTTTGGGTTTGGGCTTTCCTGGGAACACAAAGTGTTGGGTTTTGTTGTGGGGTTTGTTTTTTTTTTTTCCTTTGGAGGTTTTGTAGGTGTTTTTATTTCTTCCTTGTTCTTTTAAGCCTCTTTTGCTACTTACCTAGCATCTCACATAACTTCGATATTTATCTTTGCAATACGGTAATTTACATAAAGATTTGTAGGGTTTTGAGGCTGTTTTCTTTGCCAGCAGACAGAATAGGAAGTTAAAAAATCATCTGGTTTCCATTCGGTATCTATGTTGCAGTTCGTGTTGAACGAGACATATGCTGCCGCATTTGTGATGAGGCTAATTCTGTCGTTGCCTTAGTGGAGCTGATCACACTGAGGTTCTGAGGAATTGAATGAGAAATTAAGAATTTTGGTTCACCGTGGGCTCTCGGGAGATTGCTTTGTTAAAGCCTTGCTCAAAGCCATGTGAAACTCACCCAGGATCAAGTCGTGTCCCGTCCCCCCCCTCCAGCCTGCTGCTGACCCTGAGCTCTGCATCTTGAGGGTCATCCAAGGGAAGCTAGGGGTGATGGAAGGCTTTGGGAGCCTTCAGCACTGCATTGGGTACAGCCTTGCTGGGAACTTCAAAATCGAGTCTTGGTAAAGTGACAAAAACTCGGGTAGGTCAGACTGTCCCAGTCTACCCAGAGTTTTGTTTTCTGAGGTCTCTGATGGCAGTCCCAGTACCTTCGTGCAGCAGAGGCCGAGGGAAGCAGGAGTAGGTGTTTGAGTGGGAAAGTTCATCCTTGACTTCACCACATTTGCAGGTTGTCTAAGTTGGGGGTGGTGCTGAGGGTGGTCTGTGCCCAACCCCGTGGTCGATTCGTCTGCATCTGAGTCCCGGTGACTGGCATTGAAGGATTTCTTTTTAATGGGCATGTTAAACATGGGACAAATTTAATTTTGGTTTTGTCATTTAAAGTAATTTCTGATACAGATGATTTGCTGGCAAATGAGACGTTGGGTCTGCCATAGTTTGGAGCTCATCCAAGTTTCTGTTCCTCTCGATGCAAGGGCTCCAAGTGAGGGTTCAGCTGTGCTCCGTGCTCTTCGGTGCTTTGATGTCGATGAGTCGTTCTGACCGCGGTGATGAGTGCAAGGGCTAAAACCCCCTACACATGAATCACACAATGTGCTTGCCATCACCTCCTTAAAAAAAACCCGGAGCCCCTGGCGTGGTTGGCTGCTGCTTTCATCCACTGCACGTGGAAACTGCTTTAAAAACACACCTCGTCTCCAAGCTCCCCCGTAGGCAGTTTCAGGGCAGAATACAGCTGAATATCTGAGGACATCACTATATGTTTCTTTAAAAGAATAACGAAAAATTAGCGAAACCTCTTAGGTCAGCATCAAAGAAAAGAAGCTAAAAGCTTAGAATAAAACTCTCTGTGATGAGGCGTATCCCGTTTTGTACACCAATCCCAGCGTATAAAACATTGTGGCAAACCCTCCCAATTCAGGTAGCTCACCGTGCACCGGTGTCTTCACAAAGATACTCCTCTCAGCTCGACTAAAGACAGTAAAGTGCTTGTATAACACGACTGCGCTGTGCAGGTGCAGCAGAAACGTCCGTCGTGAGATTACATTGCATTTAGGTTCATGATGACCTGTCTTTCCCTTTTCACTTTGGTTTTTCCCCTGGCTTGTAGTCGCTGAAGTCCCCAAAGATTACAGGGGCAGGATGCCTAAAAGTGCTCTTTTAACGCTTGACAGCGAGGCTCTGACAGCGTTACACACACATTTTAAGCACGCTGACAATTGAAGGATAATGCTGCGTGCAGTAGGGAAGGTTTGCAGAAGAGGCGAATGGGGATTTTGTGGCTTATGGTGGGGAGCCTTTGATCTAAGTTTCAAAAATCAGATGAGGGTGTAGACCGTTTGGAGCTCTTTTTTTCAGTCGTGCTCTAAATTTAACGGCCAGGTTTTGTTGAAACGAGCTCTCGTGGCCTGGAAGGAAGAAAATCAATCAGCGCGCACTCTCCCCGTTTTCCTGTATCCTTGGTAGGGATGCGATTAAATTCAGTCTGAAAGGTCACAGTGTGGGGTATACATTAACCTCACACTAACCCTCTCTGTGCTACTGCCACTGAGAACGAGTTAATAAAGATACCGGTTGGAGCTGGGCATTAGCTGCCTCTCTTCTTTTTTTTTTTTTCTTTCCAGATGTACAGAGGCACACCTCTAATCACAGCCTTGTGCATAATATTAGCAGATAACTGGAATATCCGCAGCGCTGCTCATTAGGCGGTGGGCTCGCGTGCAGTGGAATCCACAGCAGAGTTCCACCCTTGGTGGTTGAAAGCACTTCGGCTTGGTTGGTGAAGGTAATGTTAGTGCAGGGGTAGGTCAACGAGACGGGGGCTTTGTTTCATTTCCAGACGCTGCTGCTGTTTCACACAGCAGTTGTAGAAAGTGGGTTTCATTCCAAAGTGCAGCAGAGTTTCTGAATGCCGTTTGCATTATGCACGTTTGCTCCAGACGAGAGAAATTAAATTGCTTCTCGAGAATGGGACAAGTACTTTGATGGTGAGGAGAATCTTGACCTTTTTACCCTTTTAAATTAAGTTATGGGGAGGTATTTGATCTTGAGTTTGATTTGGGAGGCCTTTTTAAAGAGGAACCACATGTTTCCCCTATTAGCTATTAAAAAAACCCAAACCCACGGTACCACGTGACATAAAGAACATCAGTGTGGTTTCAGGGACGAGTTAGAGAAGCATAAATACCCAGCATTTCTTTTCCAGAGACAAATTTAATCAAATTTTCCTTCTAAAAACATTTCTGCTCCTCCCTGGGAAGACATAGATGTTGTTATATGAGATTGCAGAGTTTCTAATGAACGTGTTGAACGACGGGGCATGAGAATTACAGAATTTATACTTCGTATTACGAGAGAGAGCCAGGGGAGATGGATTTGAGGCAAGAACAGTCTGTTAGGCCAACCTCTAGAGTATGTATCGTTTTAGAGCAAATTTTGAACAAGATGACAAAGTCAGGGAAGCAAATGGAAAATGGGATTATAAAAAAAAAAGTACTTTATTAATAAATGTTTTGTGCCAGGGGTAGCTGTTTCATCATCTTCAGTTCTGTTGCTGAAGAAGAGCAATAGATGTGATCCATCTTAATTTTGGTAAAGGATTTGCATACGGCATCAGTATGGCCAGAGAAGAGGGAGCGTTATAGAAGAAATCTGCAATACGTAGGGAATTGAATAAAGAGGAGATGGCAACATCAGTCTTAAAACGGGAGTGTTGGGCTGAAGGGAGGCTGCTAATTAAGTTCCTCGAAGGCGGTGAAACGTGTTGAATGTCTTCCCAGCATGGTCACAAATAAGCAGGAATTTACAGATGACTCAGAGGTAGGAGTCACCAATTGCAGAAGAGGATCAGAACATCGTCCAAGAAGGATTAGGCTTTCTTCTGAGTTGGTGTGATAGCTACGGCACAAAATGTAATCATGCAAGGGGCAAGTCCCCGCTTTCAGGGAATAAGCATCTGAATTTAGTTTGTGAGCTGGCAGCTCACTGGCTGAAAACCAGGAAAAAATGAATACAGCTGTATGAGGTCACCTAGGACTAGGCTCTTAGATCTGTGACATCTAGATCTATGACCTTAAATCTGTAGGTCCTTAGACCTATAGATCTATGACCTTAGATCTATGACCTATAGTCTATCTTAGATCTATGACCTCTGGTGGATCTAGGATCCTAGGGCCTCTCTTGTCTAGGATCAAGCTACCAGTACGACACTGCTGTTGATAAGACCAATGCATGCCAAGAGGATGGTGGGTGAGGTATTTGTAGCAGGGTCAGAAAGCATTAACAGCGTATTTTGAAGCGTTGACAAAGCACGGTGAGAACAGTGTGTGCCATTCACGTTAAAGAAAGATGAGTTCAACCTGGAGCAGGCTCCCAGAGGGGCTGTCAGGACAAGCAGGGGGGATGATGGATCACGCGTTGTACCAGAAGGCACTGTAAAATCCGTGGCTCGTTCAGATGATAAAGCAGAGGCTGAGATGCTGCTGTCTTCAGGAGGGTAAATATACAGGAGGAGAGTAAACACCAGGGGGTGAGGAGAGCGAAGTTTTTGATTAAACGACAGAGTGGACAACAGAAAAATAAACAGAGAGTGGGTGAAGCGAGGCCAGGCAATAGGACAGCAGTCCCTGATTATCCCTGAGCTTCACCAACAGCCTTTTCCCGCTGTAGCGGCGGTAAAAATACAAAGCAGCTCTAGGCTGGAGTTTCTTCAGCTGAGGGCAGGGTCCTTGGGAGTTCTCCCGCAGTCCCGTGCCCCTGTGGTTATTGAAGGGGTTCTCTCGAGGCAGGAGATGCGCGTGTGCCCCGATGCCTGAATCAACTCTCTCGCTGGTGCCGCGTGTCTGGAGCCTTCCCGGGTGCTGCAGGTGCCGGTGCGCTGCAGGCAGCGTGAAAGATGTGTTCTTGCCGTGCCCAGGGGGGAGTTTTTGCTCCTCTTTGGATGATCAGCCAGCACCGCTCGTGAGCGCGACCTGGCTACCGAGCTGCCGGCAGAGAAGTGGAGAATCTCCCTTTCTGCATCATGCGGCTCTCCCTCGTGGAAAGCTGCTTGTGCTGTGAAGGAAACTTCAGCGGTTCCACAGGAGCACAGGAGGGTTGAGGTGGAAAGGGAGCTCTGGAGGTCAGCCCTTGCCGAGGCAGAGCCAGCTAGAGCAAGCTGGCCAGGCTTTTGAACGTCTCCGGGGATGGAGACTCCACTGCCCATGGAAGTTTCTCTGTGGAAGTGGACGGAAACCATGCAGACAGGCGTTAGATGGGAAGATTCCTGCAAGTTGCAGGAAGGTTTGGGCTTGCAGTGAGGTTTGGTAGCAGGAGACGAGAGAGAGCCAAGTGCTGATTCTTTGTGGTAAGTTCCACGTCCCACGTTTACAGGGTTCCTGAAGGCAGATTGTAGCTCTTAAATGGACCCTTTGGTGGACTTTCCATGAGTAAGTACCAGCTCTGCTGTGCCACCTTCCAGCAGCACGTGCTGCCAAAAGCAGGCACATAGGTCCCCTCCGGTGCTGCTGTTGGGCCGGCAGTGCTCTGAGCAGAGCTTGGCCTCTCTGCTGCTTAAATACTGCCGTTGGGAGAGGACCTTGGGCACATGAAGGAGAGAGCTTGAGCGTGAGAGAAGGAGGTAGAAGATGGTTTGCTGGGCCCCAGGATTGGCTCGCGGGGAGCAGCAGCTCTGCACCGGGGCCATGCTTGCAATGCTCAGGTCAAGAGCCCGTGCCACTTCTTCTCTGCTCGTTTTCCCTCCTGGCATGTGGTTCCTAGGTTCTGTGGTTAGGGACCTCTGAGGTTCACAGGGCTCTCTGCATTTCAGGAGAAAGCTTGTGTCAGAATTTCTGTTCTCCCTCATCTTGAAAAAGCAGAACTTGAAAGATTTCACAGGAAATCCAGCCGTTTGTCTTGTTCGTTCAATTGCAAATGTTTGTGTTTCCTTCACTGCCACACAAGGCAAGAGTGGAGATAACAGTTTATTCCACTTAGGGCAGGTCAGGCTTGCTTTTTGGATTAGCCCTAATAATGGTTAGTGATAGTGGGGTTGTATCCTGAAGCATCTGCTTCATTTTTATTTTTTTTCTCCTCACCCAACTTCCACGCTTTCATCGTTTCCCCTTGATGTGGATGGCTAATTCTTCCAAATACATTAAACATCGGAATCGAGTTTTCATGGCTGAAGCAGGTTTAATCTGCACTTTTAGGACAGTATTGGGCACTGTTGCCTTTCTGAGCATTTTACTTGCTGATTTGCTCTGCTCTGAGAGTCGGATTGTCTTTTGTGTCAGACGTGCAGCATGGAGAGCCGAGACACGGGAGAAGCGAGAGCGACTTTACGCTACAAACAAGAGGCTGTGGTTTGGGTTTTTTTAATCTTCGTCTCGTTGTTTAGTAGCACCAGACACGGCACATCTCCCAGCTTCGTGTGGGTACAGCTTCTGCATTTCTGCAGTCAATCCAGTAAAATTTCATCAGGGCTGTCCCCTGATGGGGGACAGAGGAAGCTGTGTCACTGTCCACCAAACCCACCGCTTCTCGGGAAGAAAGCTGCTTCACGCTCCCAGTGAGCCAAAGGGTGTCATTTTATTTTTCATCGCATAAAGACCTATGGACGTGCTCAGTATCTATACCCGTCGCTGTGTAATTTTCTGGTTGATGGTGCCTTAAAACTGTAGAGCAGCTGTGTTAATTTGGATACAGCAGCGTGGTGAGGGCTCAAGAATGCTACTTAACCCATCTTGACCTTGAACACTGAGGCTCATGGGTTTATTCACTTAATATCTCTGGAGTTTATAAAGGTGATAACCACTGCCAGCCTTATCGTTGCCTCTTCTTGAGGACAGCAGAAAGAAATGCAAACTAACTCATTCGAACGTGAGGGACGAAGTGATGGTAATCTTCATAAACTAATTACATAAAATGAAGAAAACTCGCCCAGAAGTTCACATCCTAATTACTGCTCCGGGTATAATGTACTGTGGGAAGTATTTTGTTCCAGGGAACAAGGGAATACTTGCTCTTTCAGTCAGAGGCCTGGTTGTTTTTGTATTATTACTATCAGCGTCGTGATTCTGCCAAATGAAAATACGTATCCAGACGTTACGTGGTCTTCTGCTTTTCACAGTTCATGTTTTCCATCTCTTGGTGAGCGCAAAGTCTTTCACCGTGGTTTGGAACTTCTTAATGGCATTGACAAAGAAACGTCCATTCCCACACTGTTTAATGAGAACGTTGTGGCTGTTGTTACCCTTGGGGTGGGAGAGGATCTAAGAAGATTATGCTACAGAAGATTGATTTCTGCATTTCCTGGAAAGGGAAATCTGTTTCTAATCTGGTTTGAGATAAGAATTCATAGTCACCATCTGCGTGAAAATTTTACCCATAATTTAATTTAAAAAAAAAAGAAATCTGGCTCAGAATCTCAGGTTTGGTTTTGGTTTGTTTTGACTTGGGGTTTTGTTTTTTTTTCCTCCCTGAATAAGGTTTCGTAGTCTAGCATCTCAGGGAAGAGCATCTGCTTCAAAGATGTCTGTGGAGGTTCTGAGTTATTACTCTTTATCTTTTTTAAACAGATTTTTCTATCATGCTGCCTTGTACAGCCAGTAAGAAATCCCAGGTGTTGGGGGGCAAGCTCTGTAGTGTAGACATTGTCCAGTTTCATCTGGTTGCATTGGAGAGATAACCACACTTCACTCCTTCGTATGGGTGGCTTTGTTCAGCCCTTTCCCTAAAAGAAAAATAAATTTGACTTGGTGATTTTCTGTCATTATTCACAATTTTGACCGGCCCTTTCTGCTGAAAGTGACCATGCCTCACATTTCAGCCTATTAAAAAGAAAATTACAACAGAGGCGGCCGAGGGTTAATAATACGTAGAAAGTCCAGCCTGAGCTTAAAATTTTTGATTATCTTTGACAACCTGTTTGGAAATTCTGTGTTCATAAGTTCCAGCCTGGATTTCCAGTACATCTCAGCGAATATACTTACTGGGATTTGCAAATACTTTGTACTTAGACTGTATTCTATCCCCACAGGAACTTTATTCTACCGGACATTCAAATAATTATCCTTTATCCCCATAAATACTTACACAAATATTTAACCTTCACACTACATTAAATAATGTACTTGCATTAATGTGATATATTGACATTAACCTCAATACAAACATAAACTGCACGTGCTTGGACGTTCTCCCTGCAGCACTGTGTCAGGCTAAGGATGCTGCTGGGTATCAGAGGGGAGCAGTGTTCCCAAAACTCCTTGACCTGCTTCGCTGCAAGAAAGCTGTAGAAAGTCAAACGAGGAGATGAAAGTATCTTTCACAGCTGTCACAGCACAACATATGTTCCTACTTTGTGTGAAAACGAGCGGAGACAATTTAAACTCTGCATTCGGCCGATTAGTCTTGCGGTGTCTTTTCTTTGACAATAAAGATGCCGTTGGCAAAACCTATCCAGAAAGGATGGAGTGGGTATTCCTGCAGAGACTGCCTAGTAGATTGGGATGCTGCTGGCATACAAATATTTGTAGCAGATGTTTCCAATTAACTGCAATAATTCTGAAAAATAAATGAACTTTCTTCAGGATCTCCTCTATGAATATTGATGTGGCAGCGGCCTCCTCAGCCTGGAAGGACTCTCAGTATCGGGCTGGAGAAGATAAAAGATTGAAAACCAGTGATTTGGCTCAAAAACCGAAGGTCCAGGTCCTTGTGTGTGTGTGTTTGGGGAGAATGAAGAGAGAACTTTTGTCTCGCTTTCTCCGTATTTTCTGGCTTTTCTCCTTCAGCAAATACCCTCTCCCAGGCAGGCCTGAGCTCCTGCCAAGGAAGGCAGCCTGGCTCCTGAGACAGTGCCCGGGGATGGTGGCAATGCCACCGCCTGTCTACGATGCACTGCGCCAGGGCACCGTGCCCAGGAGAGACAGGAATTTCTGCAGGCCAGCCTGGATGGTTGTATGAAGTCCCTCGAGGAGCTTAGTGCCAAAATTAAAGGCTATTTTCCTTGCGTGCTGGTGCTTTCCTGTTTTCTTCCTTACGGGTGTATTTCTTCCAATGTCTGATCAGCCATTGGAATGGACTGCCCAGGAAAGTGGTGGGGTCACTGTCCCTGGAGGTGTTTAGGGAAAGACTGGATGTGGCACTTAGTGCCATGGTCTGGCCAGCGTGGTGGTGAGAGGTCATAGGCTGGACTTGTTAATCTCAGAAATCTTTTCCAGCCTCAATAGTTCTGTGAATCTCTTTGTACCTGTAGCTAAGTCATTTTCATTTGAACTTGATGATTTAAATATTTGTATTGGTTTTCCTTTTTTTTTTTTTTTTTGTTTTTTGAGTGTCCCAGTGTTTTTGCCAGTTCTGTTTATTACTCTTTTCATACCTGTGTTGCAGGACGCATCTTTGCTCTGATTTCATCTAGTTCTCCCTATGCTCTTAAATTTTTACGTTATAATTTCCAAGCTCATATGGTAGATTCCATAGTGATTGCAAGCATCCCTTGTGTCGTTTAGTCGCTTTTATTTTTGCTCCTTTCGAAAGTTAAAGCTGTGAATTACAGTACTGGAACTAGGCATGCTCTGGTTTAAGATTCGCAGCACTGGCTCCATGAGAGAACGTGAAAGCTTTGGCCTTCTAGAGCTTCTGAGCAGTCACCAGCCAGAAGATGAGTCTCAGTGGAGAAAGGGAACAGGCACAAGGTTGTCTTTAGGTTTCTGAACTTCTGTTCCCGTGGAAAGATGTTCAGTCTTGTTTTAGGACATTTTTTTCTAAGCTGTGTCTGGAAGGCTGCTGGGCAGAAAGCTCCACCCTGGGGACTCTCAGGTGGCCATCCAGCCTGGCTACCAAGGGCATCAATCTCAATGCTTGTCGTTTTAGCACAGATACCCATCAAACTTGCTTATCCAGAGCTGCCTCTGTCTTTCCAGAGGCTCAAAGATCCGTCTTTCTCCTCTCTAGCTGCCAGACCTCCCTGCAGTGCTCTGGGGAGTGCGAGCTTGCAGGAAACGTTTCCAAGCTGACGATGGAGAAATGATGGGCTGGTCCAATGGCCAAGCAACAAGGAGAGTGCCGCATCCTTGTATATTTTCCACACTCAGGTCTCTGAAGCCTCCTCGCCTGTAGCGTTTGCAAAGTGTCCTGTTTGCCATGACACGGAGTCAGGCTCCCGATTCGGAGCAGGGACCAACCTAGCCATGGGGAGCTAAACTTCTTGGCTGGTGTTGCTGCCTCAATGGTATGGCTGTTAGCTGTAAAAGCCACCAGGAATTAATCTTCCCTTTCATTCCCGTTTATTGCTCCTGCCCTTTTGTGCAAGGAGGGTATTAGTGTGCTCGCAATGCAAACCCATTGTGCGGGATCCTTCCTGCTGCTGTCCTTTGACAAGGAGCCTTCAGTTACCCCACGCTTGTGCTTTTGGCTTCTAGAGACTCAGCTTCACAAGCAGCAAAAGATCCGTGTAATTTTTCTTTAGAGAAAGCTCAACTGACTGTGTATAATCTTAAACCGCTTCATTTTCCAGTACTTTACTTCACATCATCCGCTTTCAGTAAAAAATTGCGTGTTTAAGAGACAAAAACTTCACCAAATAGTTCCTTGCAAGGCTTTTATAAAGGACTTGTTCACAAAGCAAACTTCCTCGCTGGTTTTCACCATTTGGGAGTGTCTCCAATTTACCACAGCCAGGAAAACACAGAAGATCAGGTCCCTGCAGTGAGAGGAATCCTTCACGTTGCCCGTGTGCAGCTCTGTTTTGTTTTCATGCATTCATCTCTCCTTCGGACGCTATATAGTAAGAACATAAAATTATATGGAGGGGTAGGGCCTTTGCTTTTTGTCTTTTTGTCTGTTAAGGCAGAATTGAGGATAGCAAAACGGTGCTGAGTCCAAATAATCACGGCTTCAGCTCTTCTAGGGCTAGCGCCAAAGTAAGAATGAGACGTGACAAGGGGTCTTGAGCAAATGGAAATGGTAAAGCTGAAAACACAAACGTGGAAGGTAAGTGGTTTCTCTGAACTCCATCTGTATTGAAAAAGACTGTGTCAACAGCAGGGTTTAACTTGTTTTTTGGCTGCATGGGACAGAACGTGGTTAGAACAGTTCCAGTAAAAGCTTCATCCTCAGCAGTCGGGTGTTGGGAGGAATAAATGACTGACACAGCACCAAAGGCTCGTGGCAGGCAAAGCGGTGGTGCTCCTGCTTGCTGGATCAGGTGCTGGGCTTTTCCACCCACACAAAGCCATTTCTAATGATTCCATCAGAGCAGTATTGCACAGTGATTTACGTTAGGCAAAAACCCAGGATTTAAAATGGCAAACGTGATGGGAATGCAATCTTTCCGACTGTTTGCGGTGTTCATTCCCACCCACGGGTGCCACTCTGGCAGCATGGGGGAAGCATTAATGTCGCGTCGCTTTGGCGTGCCTGGGGGATTTCTGGTGCGTTGATTGGGTGACCAATCCTGTAGGCAATGTCCAGTGCTGGGAGCAGTGCTGGGAGCAGTGCTGGTCACGCTCTCAGAGCAGCCGGCGGGGCAAAGATGGGCAGGCGGCTGCAGCAGGGGGGGTGGCTGAAGAAGGGAAGCAGAGAGCAGAAGCTGGGGATGGCAGGTCGCAGGTATCAGCAGACCTTAACTGGTTTTAGTCTCTGTTAACAGTGGTTTTGCACGTGCATTTGTACTGGGTGGTGAGGACATACTTCGTCTGGAGGCACGACTTCAGCCCGTTTATCCTTTCATGCCCTCCCCGTCGTTAAATGGTGTTAGAAAACCCCCGAGTAGCACCGTGAGCGGTTTACGTTTTAAAGAAGGAGCTATTGTCATTTATCATGACATCAGTAAGAAGCAACTTAAAGGCCAAAGCATTTGGCCCGTCCTGTGCTTGCTGGCAACATTAGATTCATGCAAAGACTGGCCTCCTATTTACAGGAGCAAATATCTAAATGGCTGCCTAACATTCATGTTTTTCGCATGAAGCTCTTCTTGGTCATGAGCTCATAAAGCCAAGCAAAGGAGGTTTTATTTTATCGGGCTTTGGGATTAATGGAAAGAGCGAAGTTTAGGAGAAAAGCAGCTTCATTAAGAGAGGCAAGGAGATTTCTCTGTGCGTACAAGACCTTGAAATACCTTGAGAGCGTATCTGCCAGCCCAGTTATATCTCTGCGCTAATAGGATCTCTTGAAAAAGATCTGCACACGGCTGGTATCTCACGTTCCCAATGTCTGTGGTTTGGTTTTGAGGGGGTCACACGTGCGAGATAACCCTCTCTGGTTTGAGTTTATTTTATCTACATTGTATAAAGTTTGGAAAGTAAAAAAAAATAATCAAGAGACCCGCACGAGTTGGCCCAGTTGGGATCATCGGCTGCGATGCTGCCAGTGGCAGGGAGTAGGAATTGGTTTCCCAGGGCAGGCTTTCCAAGCTGATGTTCCTAGGAGATTTGTCTGAGGAAAGATTCAGGCTTTGACTCACGATGACTTCTGGCGTCTGATACGGAGAGGATGCTAACAACCACCCCTTGATGTTAAAAGGGGTGGAAAAAGAGAACTAATACTTCGTCTTTCCCGTCCTCAGACAGTAAAAGCGAAAGTGGGGAGGGTGCAGTTACCACTTATCGAACGCTGTTCTGGAAACACTTCAGAGGAGGTGAGGCTTTCCTAAACATGCTGTGTGATTAATTCGTTTCCTCTGCCCTGCTGATTTCAGAGGAAATGTTTCTGCTTCTTGCTCTGTGGAAGGCACACTCATCTCCCCGGCTGTGAGGTGAGCAGCACTTGGCTCCCACCGATTCCCCCGGCAGCGGCACGGGATCTCCTCTGAAGTTACGACGGTCTCCATCATGGTGGGACTGGCTGATGTCCCGGAGGCAGCAGTCAGGGTCCCCATGGGGTTGTTCACAGCTGGCTGCAGCAGCTCCGGCACCTTCCTGGCAGAGAGAGGAATGTGCATGAGAAAGGAGGAACCCCACAATGAACTCCATTAACAACTGTTAGGAGGGAAGCAAGCTAGGGAAGGTGAATTTTAGCAGAACAAAAACTATTTATACAAAGCCACCTTCTGCGTTGCATTCATGAAAGAGGAGAACCTCCCTTCCCGGGGCTGTGCTGGATGGCAGGGCAGGAGGTGGGGAGCCCCAGGCTTGCTCCCCACTCCAACAGAGCTCAGAGTGCCCCAGGAACCCTTCTTGGCTGCCGTGGAGGTGACGGCAGGAGCGCTGCCCTGCTGCTGCTCTCTCCACACTCAAGGGAAGGGAGCCCTGGGAAAGCCAGGCTCTCAGGAGAGAGGGGCGTGCACGCTTGGCGTGCGTACGTACGGGCTTCTTTATTTGTTCAGCTCCCCTCGGGCTTAATGGAAAATGTTTTCTCACATCCCTCTCTGCCCATCTGGCTGCTTCGGTGTGGGAGAAAACACACGCCGAAGCTCGCGCAATTCCCACGGATTTAATGCAAATACTCAACAAGAATGTCAGGATTTGGTTAAGCGTCGGGGTTTTGCTGAAGGTAGGCTGGTGCGATCCTCTGCGCTGTGCAGTCGCAGCTTCTGGCAAAGCTGGCTCGATTCAGCAAATCCCATCTCTGATCCCTGTTACAGGCTTTTATGCTGGTATCTCTCCCAGCTCGGTAAGCTGGCATAGGCAGTGCTGTTCGCTGTTTTGTCTACCGTGTTTTGTCCAGCGTGGAGTCTGGAGGCAGTGGGGAGGCTTCTGCGAACCCCTCGGCTGTCTTGGCAGCTTTTAAAATGAAAGAGGTTGCAATCAAATATTTAAAAAAAAAAAATTAAAATAATCTTGTCATCCACAAGTTATTGCAGGATTCCTTAAGCGTCGTGTTCAGTTTCCGCTGGCAAAGTGATTTCAGAGGTTATTTTCCAAGGACGGAGACGTGGAAATGTTGTCGGGAAGTCGTCTTTGCTCGGCACTGGTCAGAGCGGTGATGCTCTCTGCTCTCTGTCAGCCCACTCTGTCTGACAGCTCCCGTGCAGGGGAGGAAGGTGGTAGGTGATGGCACACAAATGGCAGGGAGCTGCATATCTCATCCGCTGAGATGAAGGCATCTCAGCAGCTGAAGGCTTGGCAGTGGTGGTCTGTCTCAGCAGCTGCGATTTGGCATCACCTGCTTTATTGCGCCGTGGTCCTGTAGAGGCTTCCTTAATAACTACAAGGTAAAGACTTCACGTTGCACAGACTGGCTCTCGTATCAAAGGTTGGAGGAGCGGAGGCACACCAAAGGGGGAGCATCTGCTTGCTGGCTGTCATTGGTTCTTGATGCTCAAGGTGGTGTTCATGAGGTCGTTATTAGTTAGTAAAAAATAAAGCAAAACACAACAAACCAAACCCATAAAAACGACCAGCTTCGGTCACGGCCGTTCTGCGTGCTCAGGGCAAAACCTGTACGAACAGATACTTTCAGGACAGATACTTACAGAGCTTTCAGAGAGCCCTCCTGGTGATCAGGCACCTCTGGCTTATTGGACCACTTCGCTTGCAGAAGTGTTTCTTGAGAGTATACTTGAACATCAGGGCAGGGTCCAGTTTCTCAGAGCTCTTGCATAACCAGGGCTTTATCAAGCGCTTGAGAGACTTGCTATTTTAAGTTGCCTTTTTATTTACTCTCTAAATGGTTTCAGCCCAGCCTTCTGAACCAAGTTTGGGTGAGGCTTTCAGATAGGTGCCAGTCCATCCACGGTGTGTCCAAGGGAGAGCAAAGAAACAAGCTGGAAGTGCTTTCTCTTGCTGATCTGCTGTTCATCTGCTTCAGGAGCTCTGTGAATTCGAGGTGCTAGGAGCTTTTCGGAGCTGGTTTGGCTTTGTTTGTTTGTTTGTTTTGTACCAGTAACGTTGGTCTAACTTTGGGCACTGTTGTGAGACTTCAGGCCAGTGTCACGTGAAGCATGTGCATGGGTGGCCAGTTCTCTGCTCTGCCCTGTGGTTAGCTTAGGCATGAGCAGCCTTGGGTGCGTTCGGAAATGTTTGATGCAGTTAACCAGCTCTCTGTATATGTTTTGAAGGGGATTAAGGTTGTTCATCTTGGTTTTCCTGGGTTTTGAGAGTTTTCGCAGTGAAAAATACAGTAATAATCAGAGACCAGGACCTGTTAGCTGACAATCTACATCCCATCCTGTTTTTCCTGAAATGAATCTGCAAGTATTAAATGCCCTCTCAATTCACTGTGGTTAAATAGAAGTTTGTATGAGAGTCCTTTTCTTTTCTTTTTCTCTTTTCTTTTCTTTTTCTCTTTTCTTTTCTTTTTCTCTCTTCTTTTTCTCTCTTCTTTTCTTTTTCTCTCTTCTTTTCTTTTTCTCTCTTCTTTTCTTTTTCTCTCTTCTTTTCTTTTTCTCTCTTCTTTTTCTCTCTTCTTCTCTTCACTTCTCCTTTTTTTGGATATCCTTTGTTTTATGAATAAATAAATGCTACAGGCATTGTTAGCACTGATTCACTACTTAAATGTG